>JADKLZ010079391.1:4544148-4579710 GCA_021533235.1 Biomphalaria straminea
AGCATGGAATGGGTTACCTGAGCTAGACAGGAAAACCAGTGACTTGGCAAAGTTTAAGTCATTGGCTAACATGCATGACTAGATTGACGTAGGAAAAAGCGTAGGAAGTAGATCTAATAATAATCTTTTTTTTAAGTAACGTCTGTATTTTATAAGATAAGATAAGACATAGAGACAACTCCGAACTGGCATGTGTCACGTAATTTGTGAGACAAGACTACTCTCCCCTACCAGCTCGTATACCTTTACTGTGCAAATCTCACTGAGAGATCTTCTCTATATGATACAGCATTACACAGTGTATAGATGGGATTAGAATTTAAAGACCACCAACATATTTTCGGTAAATGGAATTAGTTTTAAAAAACCTTACTGGGTGTAGAAAAAAACATTATCTTTGCTATTTTTGAAGATGAAGTAGATTTAAAAAGATCTTGAAAAACTTATCATTACAAATAAGAAAGATCAGTAAATTACTAGAAGCATTGATTGTATACACCAGGAAATACGTGGCGTTACGGAGATATGTCTGGACGTCACCACAACATGGCGAGAAATAGATGATGAAAGAGCCGCACGCATGCGTGAGAATGAACACGACGGAAGTGGCCAGAAGCGTTCGTGTTGTTCTCGGCGACCACGTGACCTTGCTTGATGACGTCAATCTCATCCTATTCTTGAGCACCATTCTTACTTTAACCAGGATTGTAAACGTCGCCGAGGTGACAATTGCCAGAGGGATCCAGGACACCAAAGTGTCCACGACAAGTAGATCAATTATATCTATGATGAATTTGTTATTTCTGTAAAACGTATTACCGGTGATGATCATATAGTTGACGTCTCTGGAAATCTTTTGTTTGTAAACGTCATAGATGAACATTTTTAAAATAGCCCACGGCAACCAGATGAAAAAGCAGATTATAATACAAACGAAAGCTTTTTTTCCGGTGACCATTTTCGTAAAAGTCATAGGAGCAAAAATGGCGAAAATCCTTTCCATTGAAATACACATCTGTATGAATGGATTGACAAACCGGCCCACATAACCAAAGAAAGTGCAGATTAACGCAGTGATGACTAGAAAGTAGTTGACTACGTCAGGGTACTGAAACCCGCAGTTCACTGGAAAGAGTTTGTTTGGTCCAAAGTAAAGGATTGGTAGACTGTAGTCCATGGTCATCAAGAGGCACATGCAGTCCGATATGACCAGCCCGAACAGAAGAATATTTGATGGTTTATGAATCCCGCTATGTCGGAGTATAACAAGACTGATGATGTTCGCCCCGAGGCCCAAGAAGGACAGAATTGGGTTGACGTAGCATTCAATGGCTTGAAACAGAAGAAGTTGTTCCAGTGAATCAGCTTTGTACCAACAGACATAGTACGCTTGAGCGGTGGTAGTGCGAGTTACAATGGTAGATTTAGTGGTTAAACCAAAAGGTGGACTGGAATTGGAACTTGTATAGCCGAGCGTCGTCATGTTCATTGTATACGCTTCAGTATCGCTTTCTCACCTCTTATGTTACTGTAATTAATAAAAAAGTTAGGATTTACAAATAAAAAACAAAGAGCAGATATCTGATAAACATTGAACATGCCATAAAAGGACAAAACACTGAACCATAATCTTCAAATACAAGAACAAAATATAATAAAATACTCAGAAAGACACAAGGATAAATGAACAATGTCAGTTTCATATGCTAGGACAAATTTGTACAAATGCTCCTTCTTCCCTAGTGCTATTAGAACATGGAATGGGTTTGGCGAAATATATTTCACTCTTTTGTTGTAATGCGAAGGAGAAAATATATCGATAGTGTACAGTTTTCTCCAGTTCGGCCGTTACGATGGTCTCTTGACCAGTGGCTACTTCTCTCTCTCTCTCTCTCTCTCTATCACCACGGTATTAGACAATCAATATTATGTTATAATGTGTTGTTATTGAGTAAAATATTAGAAATGTAAATGTAGTCTTGACCAGTCCCGAAAACTATTTAATAACTAGAAGTGACAAAAATGTTCAAACACTTAAACACAGCCAAAACATTGGGACCCGTTGAAAGTTGAAAGCTATGTGCGAAACAACTGGCTTGTATTTTCTGTCCTATGTTCAAGAAGTCATTGCAAACGCACAAATATCTATTTGTAAACATCAGAAATACTACCAGTACTCAAAGAAGCAAAAGAAAAAAAATAATACTTTAAAAACTTAAATCTTATTTAATGGAAAGAGCCGACAATTACTGCCATTTACCTAAAAGTGGTAGGGTTTAGCTCCTGTCTGCTAAATGAAACAAAATTAATTTATTAGTAAGAATTGATTGATTACATGGTTAATATTTGGATTGATTCGCGTATTGTCATCGATTATGAATAATTATGCAAAATTTAAACTTGATCGGAGAACAGGAAGTGAGAGTAAAAACATGTTCAAACTTTTTACTACACAGACAGACAGACAGACAGAGTTGATGTAAGATTTTTTTAAAAAATATTTTTAAAAAATCAAAGCTTATGCTAAGTGTAATTGTAAAATAAAGGGGGTATGTGGCTTTTTAAAAAGCCTAAAAAATGTTTTGCGACTTGAATTCTAGCTGAGGAGACTAATTCAACTATGCCACCACATCTGTCAAGTACGATTACTTTCCCTTGTGTTATTACCGGTCGTTGACTTGTAGCACCAAACTTCTGGAGGACAACTAACCCGCTGTAGGCGTAGTATATCTGAACTCATACAACTTCAAATAACTTCTTTGTGAGCAATACTAACTATAACTTTATTTATAATATAGACAACATTTTGTGGTAAATTGAAATACATATTTTAGACTCAGGTAATAATATTTTTTTAAAATCTAACTCAGTTTCACGTTATGTGTCGTCTGTCCGTAGTACGACCAAATGACAACAATGACACTTATGTTGCATCATTCACAACCAATCATTAACCTCTTTCCACCGTCACCATAGAAACACTCCTAGACACAACAACACCTTGTTCAATACCAAACAAAATAATATTACCATTCGTTAAACAACTGTTTGTTAATTTTTTGAAACTTGTTTTGTCAGGTGCTATAATTGTTAAAAAGTTCAACTTGATCCGAGTTATGTTGTGAGAGAAATAACATGTGCATATATTTTACCAGTCTGACAGACAAATAGACAGAGTGAGTTGATATAAGCATTATAATAAAAACTGGAAACTGGGTGGATGGGTTTATTGAAAAACGGCTTAAACGATTTCCTAGAAATGTGCCAGTATTTGTATACCATTTGGGTGTATGGGATTCTGTAGGAGGAGGAGTAACTGTGTCAAATGGGCATGCGTCAACGGCAACACCCCTGCTAACCGTCTCGACTGAGGGCCAAAGGAGGTGAGGGTTAGCCAAAGCTAGTATCTGGTGAAACTATGGTCTCTGTCCACCACCAGCATGTAAAGTCTAGTTGCGGCTGTATGGTGCTCAAGTCGAATTAGACTTCCTAGGTCATTAGGCGTTCCCTAGCAAACGCCGTGGAACGTTTTGGAGCACTGTGGGACATGTAGAGCACACTGGTCACCCACTGCACCCCAAACCAGCTCCAGTTGTCTGGACTCTGTTCTGCCACTGGATCCAGCTGGGAAGGGGCGAGAGAGTGAGGCTGTAGCAGAGCAAATCTCCATCACTTTCATACATTCTCATCTCCCAAGATCAGGGCAGGGAAACACGAACTTTCGATCTCTCCTCATGGCGTGAAGCTATGAGTCTTGGAGTCTTAAGATTAGAAGCAAAAAGAGTGACCAGGGTGAAAGTGCGCAACAAAAAACTGAGAGAAGAAGCAGGCCTATCTGCAACTGACCACACCCACCCATGCCACGTAGGAGGACGGCATTTTAAAGCGAGGATTGGACTTTACAGTCATCTTCGAGTCCGTAGGATATGAGAAATGTGCTCATCTTCAATCACGAAGCTATAAGAAAATACACTGAAAACTCTTAAGGGCATCTCAAAAGTAAATTTGGCGTCACGTCTTTTTATACGTCAAGCTGATACATAATAAATCTGTGAGATAATAAATACTTGAACCAATTGTTTGTCTTTGGACCACTTGGGAAGGGGGGGGGGGGAGAGGGGAGAGAAAGAAAAAGAAAATTTCGGTGAATGTTTACATTTTAAATACATTTTTACAAATTCTCTAATGGTTCCGCCAAGAGTTTAACTCGTATAACCTGGCGTCATACCTTCATGGAGGACCTCAGAACAGTGGACACCAGATGGGAGGAGGCTTCAGACATTGCCAGTGACAGATCTTTATGGAGACAGCTTGCCTCCCAAGGCGCCAAACGGCGCGGGAGGACCTAAATCTAAGTAAAAGTCCGCCAAGAGTCCTCAATGGTACCATTTCAACAACTGTAAATTAGGATTTCTTTCCCTTGTTTAAGATACCAAACAAATTAATTAATTACCAATAGTTAATAAACTAATTGCCTAACTTATTTCTTTTATTGGTTATTATGTTCTCAGGTAAAAGAAATAATTATGAAAAATGTCAGCTTAATCCTAGTTTGGGTGTGGGAGAAATAACGTGTACACTTTTTTTTTTGCCAGACAGACAAACACAGTGAGCTGATATAAGCTTTGTAAAAATACGATTCTATTTCCGTATGCCGAGTACATTAATAAAGATCTTGAAAAAGTTGTCGTTACAAACAAGAAAGATCAGTAAACTACTCGATGCATTGATGGTATAAACTAGAGCGTAGGCCGCGTTACGAGAGTAGTAGTCTACTTCACTTTCAGCTGGTGACAGATAGATGATCAAAGAGCCGCATGCATGTGCGATAATAAACACCACGGAAGTGGTCAGAAGAGTCCTTGTTGTCCTAGGGGACCACGTCACCTTGTTCGACGATGACGTCAATTTCCGTCTCTTTTTCATGGCGATGTTCACTTTAATCAAGACTGCAATCGTTGCAGAGGTGACAATAGACAAAGGAATCCATGACACCAAACTGTCTACAACAATCATTTCCAAAAAGTCTATGATTTCTTTATTATTATTGTAGAAAGTATTGTGAGTAATAATCATGAAATTCACGTTTCTAGAAATCCTTTGTCTATAAATGTCATAAATAACCATTCTAAAAATAGTCCAGGGCAACCAAGACAAAAAACAGACTGCAATACAAACAAAAGCTCTTTTTCTTGTAACAAATTTTTTGAAAGTCAATGGAGCGTAAACTGCAAAAAGTCTTTCGAATGAAATACACAGTTGTAAAAATGGACTAACATACTGGCCCCAGAATCCAACGAAAGTGCAGATTAACGCAGTGATGACTAGAAAGTAGTTGACGAAGTCATGGTACTGAAACCCGCAGTTCATTGGGTAAAGTTTGTTGGGTCCAAAGTAAAGGATGGGTAGACTGTAGTCCATGGTCATGAGGACACACATACAGTCCGCTATGACCAGCGCGAAGAGAAGAATGTTGGTTGGTTTGTGAATCCCGCTATTTCGCAGTATAATAAGACTCATGATGTTAGCGCTGAAGCCTATGAAGGACAGAATTGGGTTAACGTAACATTCAAGAGTTTGAAACAGAAGATATTGTTCCAGTGAATTAGCTTTGGACCAGCACACATAGTACGCTTGAGCGGTGGTAGTGCGAGTTACAATGGTGGATTTAGTGGTTAAACCGACTGAAAGGTTGCCAGTTATAGTTACGTTCATTATGTTCGGTACTTTGCAAGTGTTTTCAACGTCTAACAGAATAAAAGATGACTAACAGAATATCAAAAGATAACTAAAAGAATAAAACAAGATGACTAACAGAATATAACAAGGTGATAATGTCAACACAGAGTCTCCTCTTCTAGCTTCTTTAAGACATCAAGTTTAGTTTTTATAAAAAGCTGATTAAAAAAAAAAGAAAAAAGGAATTATATGCATATAAATTATGAACACAAGTTTTAAATGTGAACAGAAAAACAATTTTATTTGTGTGTGAAAATCTACAGAGTTTTGGTTGAGAAACTCGACGGAAAAATATTCGACAATTTTAACAATTATATCGATCTATGTTTGACAATTGACATTTTGAATTTTAATTTATTACATGTTGACATTTTCAATGAGTGTAAATATTTTCGTGTCCATAATTTACCTTTTTAGAATATCTATAATGACAAGTTGTCAGTTTCCATATTAAAAATCAGTTTTATCAAATTTTACACCCATTTAACAGTTTAACTTTTTTAGCTTTACAACGTAACATTCAATCTATAAAATGTTTAAAACAATAGTTGTTTTTTTTTAATACAGATACAAACTATATTTATATAAATTTACTTTATTACAACACTGTAAGATAATTGGACGATTACACGTTTATTAGGGAATACAAAAGAAAAAATAAGTCGTGCTTGTTTTTTTCTATAAAAGTGTACACGTTATGCAAAGTGTTGAGAACCAATTTTCTATTATTTGAATTGTAAGAAAGTTAGCTGTAGAAAAAAACTTAGAGGGTGGGAGAGGGATGGAATTACGTATCTCTCAAGAAATTTGTTTGACAATTGAACGTTGAAGATAACGACTGACTTTTATATGATAATAATAATACGACTTGACTTTGAGTCAGAAGATTAATGAGGAATGCAGTATTTCCCGTGGCTACTTTTATATAAGCCTTTGTTATATAAACAACAGAATTCTGGTACATTTAATGGTAGAGGTGGGATAACCGAAAGGTAAAGTGCTTTGTTTCCAAACCGTGAGGTCTAGAGTTCGAATCTATTTGAAGACCCTTGAAACCTCCCAATAGGCCATATTAAAGGGTAGCTGACATTGATTAGGTAAAGCAAAGATGGTTGGTCGTTATGCTGGCAACCTGACACGTTGACCGTCGGCTAAAGAATGAGATCGTCTTTAAGACACATCATCTGCACCGCATGGTCTTAAACGGGAACTTTACGTTATGCTATTGTTACATTCAATGAACACGTGAAAGAAATCCTTATTGGGAGACTTCACTTAGAGTATGATTAACCAAATCTAAGCTAGAATTTACGGTAAAACTTTCGATCGAATTTATTTATTACAGTGAGTACAAGCTCAGGACCAGCCTAAGGTAATAGAAGGCCCTAGGCGAACTGAATTTGGTGAACCGGAATGAAAATTATGAATAAACAATGGAAAATAAATCACGCAATTTATTATACATCGAAATCAATAAATATGTATTTGATGCGTTCCTTATTGCTAATTGAAGATAACCATAATCCTAGATCTGTCTAATCAAATTCGCTATGTTGTCACTCTTCTGAATCACGTATCTTCCTTTAAAGCTGTAACATAATAGTATTATATGTACATTTGCACACTAGCGCGTCAGTGCAGCACCCCTGGTGTTTACGTAATAAATGGAGTTCCTAATATGTCTTCCGCTGTAACATAATAGTATTATATGTACATTTGCACACTAGCGCGTCAGTGCAGCACCGCTGGTGTTTACGTAATAAATGGAGTTCCTAATATGACTTCCCTCTTAAACACTACTTTGTTATTTGTGTACTACAAATATTCTACAAAAGTGTTCATGTATTTTTTCCTGCAAATTAACCGTTTCGTTGACTTCCAAGGGTAAACCACTTAGGGGGTCCGATTGTGAGTTTGAGTTTCCACATAAACCATCTTTTTAACCTTGTTTTTTTTTTCCACAATTTTACGAGCAAAACGTATCCCATCAATATAGCTGACAATGCACCAGATTTGAAATAACGTTCGACATTCGACATTGGTAGTCTAACAAGTGGATCTAAACTTGCGTTTAATAAACTTTGAGTCACGTCAAAAGTTTGAACTAGTCTAGCAGACATAGAACAATAATGCTTTGTAACATTTGAAAGTTGATTCAAGCTTCTCTTTCTTTTTCTCCAAAACATTTTTAGTCCTATGCAAGCCCCCCTCCCCCACACACCAATCAAGGGGCCCAGTTGGCTGTTTAGTTTGTCTATGCCGTTAACGAAGGGGCGCGGTGGTCGAATGGTTAAGCGCTCGGCTTCCAAACCTGAGGTTCTGGGTTCAAATCCCGGTGAAGACTGGGATTTTTTAATTTCGGGATTTTTAGGGTGCCCCTGAGTCCAACAACTCTAATGGGTACCTGACTTTAGTTGGGGAAAGTAAAGGCGGTTGGTAGTTGTGCTGGCCACATGACACCCTGCTCGTTAACCGTTGGCCAAAGAAACAGATGACCTTAACATCATCTGTCCCATAGATCGTAAGGTCTGAAGGAGATACACTAACGAAGGGGCTAAGGACCAGAAAGTCCTTCGTTAAACATGTTTCATTGTTAAGTGTGACCCTAGATTTGGGCCTAATTACTTTTTAATAGTAGAGTATGTAGAAGTCTAAATTTTTCTTTAATACAGCACTGTACACACTTATAGTCTTAAATATTCTACTAAAAGAAGCAACATATTTGATCATTCTACTGTACACCCTAGCCGCATATGTGAACTCTCCCTTTTGTCAGTCATGTTTGATGGGATACTTTTACTTGTGAAATTGTAAAAAAAAAATGGTTATAAAGATAGTTTGTGTAGAAACACAAACTCACAATCCGGCCTCCTGGGTGGTCCACTCAGGCAAGTAAAAAGGCCGCTTTCAATAATTTCAGCAAGAGTATCGGAAACTATCAACTAAAAACTATCAACAACCAAAACCCTGTCTCCGACAATGCCAAAAGAAGACACGCGTATGTTACTATGTATCGAAGGTTTTGCCTACATTGTTATATTGGTAAGCCACGAGATTTAAGCTTGCTTTTTTTTTTTACGATAGTTAGCAGGTCAAAATGGGATCCACTCTCTTCAGTAGCCCTATCTCTAATCTCTTGGTTTGTGATGCGGTCTTTAAATCTACATGTAGGCTACATATATTTTTCTTCAAAAATGTAACAAAATCGTTTGCGTAATTATTTTAAAAATATACAGAAAAATGATTTTTCTGGACTATATAGTCTCACGTGTTGTTGTTTTTTAAACTATTAATAGTAAATACTAAAAAAAACTGCTTCAAAATTTTAATTATTCACTTTCAGGAAAGAAAAAAAAAGTAGCCGTTGCATCAGAACTTTTGGATTTTCAATATCTTTTCTAGTTTCTGTGATCTAGACGGGACGGAAGGACGGACGGACAGACTACACAAACCTAAAGAGGCTATTCCCATTTAGGGGGCCGCTCTCCCTAGTACGTATTGGTGTAAGAAAGAACGATCGCGTAGGCGAGATTAGTTGTCTCAGCACCACAATGCTGACACTGATCCACTGTTGTTTCGTATGATTATCAAGAAGCCACTATTCAAAATGTCCTTTGTTTAAATCCTAGACGGAATAGAGAACAGAGCTCTCGTAATGATTCGAATATTAGTCATGAGATCCCTTCATCGAGAGGAATAACTATCTTCTCTTTTTGTGAAAATCTTTTAACACTCAAGAATCGGAATCAGTGCCGGATTTAAGAGAGGGCAAGGTAGGTGAGGCTACAGTCCCCAGGGACTCCTCAAGGAAGGGGCCTCCACCATAGAAATATGTGTCATTTTTTTAGCGGCCTCCGAAAAGAGGAAAAGACGCTATAAGCTTTGTGTGGAATGTCTGTCCGTCCCGTTTAGATCTCGTAAACTAGAAAAGACCATTCAAAGTTCTGATGCAACGGCTACTTTTTTTCTTTTCTGAAAGCGATAAATCTATTTTTTTAAAATCACTTATGCAAGCATTTTTTTAAATATAAAAATACACCACTTTTACAAACTCTTCACTATTTATAGTAACAAACACTTGAGGCTCTTTAGAAAGGGAGGTTACCATTTACCATTTTTTAAACAAATTTATACAAATGGTTATATATTTTTGTAAAACAAATTTTTTAAATTAAATATCTACTGCTAAGGTTTGTAAGTTCTGCCATAGTAGATGCTACATTTACACACAATAAAATAAACGTTTCCTTTTTTTTTAAGAAAAAAAATCTATTTAGTATGTATATAAACAATAAATAATAATTCGTATTTTCATATTATCACCTGAAGTACAGTATATAGACATCACAGTAACCTCTATTAATATTTATTCTTACTGAAACTGAAGTGTACACTTCTATTTGAATAACAGCTTGACCTTTACAAAACAATTAGATCAATTAAATATTCATTATAAGACATCCTTTAGGCCAGTTCACATCTAACTTCCCATTCTCTTTCATCTATTCTTTGGTCTGCTGGGGCTCCACACAAGATCTTGATCCATTCTCCTCTGTTATTTGTCTTTAATAGAATTTCATTCTGATGTTCTTTCTGAAAATATTGAAACCTGTCTGGGTGAACCACTTCGGGGGCCGATTTTGAGTTTCTGTTTCCACACAAACTATCTTTGTAACCTTGTTATTTCCAGCTTTTTCCCGTGCATTTTTACAGCTGGCAAAAATGCCGTGATTAAGAAGTGTAGGCCTTCTCTAGTAGCATGCTTAGAGAATAAGTAAATACAGCTCCAGATTTACGACAGTGTGTCTACCAAGAGCCTTAATCTTCACAAACTCAAACATTTACACTTTGTAAAACTAAAATATGTATATTAAATATTTTTTTTTTTTACAAAAGCTCTAATTCTTTCTTCTAAAATATAACATGCTTTTAAATATTAGGTTTTTCATTTCATTTTAGTTTTAAAAAATGTTGCAAGTTAAGAAGGGGGTCTACCAAAAGCAAAAAAAACCAAGGCAAGGGGTGTACGGGACAAAAAAGTTTGGGAACCACTATTCTAGTCTAGACCAAATTTAATTTTAGATGATAATAGGCTATTTAAAAAAAAAAAACTATAACGGTAAAGCTAGAGTTTTTCCAATCTGGCCAATAAGTCAGTAATTATTTTCCCGAAGATGCACATCAACTGTCAGTCGTAAAGAGGAGTATTTCCAGACCCCGCCCTCCATTTCCCCTTCCCAAAATCAATTTATTTTATGAAATCGTTTCGAGTCAGAGGAAGACATTGTTGTGTAAATGCGCTGCTGCGGTGTGTGACACAATTCCTTCGATAATACTTGGTAGTTATGTGGTGACGGTTAGGACTGTTGAACTCCAGGCAAGAACTGCTCAACCTGTAGGTGGCTATGCGGGGGAGCCAGTGGCGTAACTTGGGGTGGAGAGAATTTGAAAATCCCCCCCCCGGGCCCCCACTTGAGGGGACCGAAATGAGTGTTTTTTTTTTACATTAAAAATTAAATATTAGCAAAATATTGAAGCCCCCAAAGAAGCCTACCTCCAATAAGATGGAAAATTCCTAGCTATACTCCTGGGTGGAGCTGAACTAAAAAAATCCCTGACGACTGTGTTGTGTGTGTGTGTGAAGTTGTTTCATCATCATGTCACCGTTTTCTTTGCGTTACTAAACATCCTCATTCGCTTTGACTCTCTTGCGTTGTTTCGATTGATTTACAATAACAGTACCACGTGACCGAGCCTCGGTCGGTTGAATGATTTGGGAAAGATATTTACCCGAACTCACTTCGGAAACATTTTTGTAATGACGAAAGTGATGGAGCGAACGGGAAACGACCAGCTAACTAAAGAGTTGCGTCTGCCTTCTGATAGTTCTTAATATCACTGTACATGACGATTTGAATAGAAATTACCTTCCCCAACAGTCTAGAAAAAAACGCATCTCGCGTCCGATCATTTTACAATGCATCTTGTGTATAAAACAATTGGCGCGGTGGCCGAGAGGTATCGCGTTTGGCTTCCGTACCGAGGTATGGGGTTCGAATCCAGATGAAGAATTTGAAAATCCCCCCGAATTAGTGTTTTTTTTTTTTTTACATTAAAATCAAGTATATAATCAAAAAGGTCAATCCCTCTGGCCCCCAAAATGATGGAAAATTTCTAACTACGCCCCTGTCTATTAGATTTATTATTTCCATCAATTTGTTAAGGAAGAAAGAACATATAGCCTGATAATTTAATTACCCATCTTTTTACTTGAAGACTCAGAAAGACACAAGTATAAAGGCACATTCCTCGTTCCATATGTACAAAAGCAAGCCAGAAAAAAACAGTGACTTCGCAGAATTTAAGTTATTGGTTAATATGCATGACTGAATGCATAACGTATAGAACGTAATCATCTCTTTTGAAGTAACGTCTGTATTTTATAAGATAAGAAGATAAGATATTTCCTGATTCTTTTATCTTTTTTTATATGACTCACTAGTAGAAGCTCTGACACAGGTGTTGATGCATTCAGAAATATATTTAGAAACCAACATTATACTTTAATTTTTAGTTTACGTTGTATATTAAATGTGCCAATGAATAATACAACCACAAGCATCCGCAGAAATAAACAAAAGAACAAAAAAAAAGTAGCAGAAAACATTTATTATCTTCAGTGTGATAGAATAAGATTGACACATTTTCAAACAAGACTTTGACATTAAGCCTACATTCAGTGCCAGACATAAGTAAGTGGGAGCCCTGGACAGGATTCTGGTGGAGGACCATACCCTCTTTAAACTTCAACATAAATGCACTCAATAATATTATTTATTTCCTCTCAAATCATGTCACAGTAGTGAAGAAAGAGTATTGCAATTTCATCTCATTTTTCTTATATTTAATAACACTATTTTGTTAAAAAATTATACATTTTGGAAATGTGGACATTTTTTTTAAAGATGAGGAAATGTGCGGTTGCCAAGTATTGCCCTGTATTAAATATTGCAGAGCCTACATGTCAATATAATTTTTGAAAATGGTTACTTGTTATACTAATATATGTAAGCAAATTTAGACAATAAATCGTTACATTACAAATTAGTATAACTAATTGAGGAGAGAAAGAGTTTAAAGAATAATCGAAAGTACAGGGTTGCATCATTGAGTTCTGCAAAAGCGCTCACAGCTCAGCTGCGAAATGCAAATGCGAAGTAGCCTATTAATTAGTTTGGATCAACTATGTCTTTCAATTTGTAATAGATCTAGACTAACAAGAACAAATCTGAGCGATTAGAAATATTTTTGCCAATTCTTTTTGCTTCGCGCAATTTCATTCTTTAAACTTTCTGAATACTCTTATGATCCTATCACTTGTTTGGACCAGTTGGAAAGGAATGTGACAGAAGGAAGGTTATATCTGGATGATCGCTTTTTAAAAGCATTGATAATAATAATAATAAAAAAAAAACTGAACGACCTGAATTCAAACTCGTCTGATATATTTTGTTCAGTCTTGTCAAGCCAAAGAAAGTGCATTAGCCACTGCGTCAAAGCATTGCTTAATAATGTAGAAGTAATTATTGTTATCTATTGTGAGTTTGAAACTTTAAAGCTAATTATAAAGAGATTAGAGACAGGGTTACGGCAGCGATCGGACCCCATGATGACCTGCTAAATACTGTGAAGAAACGAAAGCTCAAAATGTATGGCCATGTAACAAGATCTTCGGGACTTGCAAAGACCTTCCTCCAGGGAACAGTACCAGGAAAGAGAAAAAGAGTCAGACAGAGCAAGCGGTGGGAAGACAACATCAAAGAATGGACAGGCCTACCATTGAACGAGGTTTTAATCAGGGCAAAGGATAGAGAGGAATGGAGAAAGATGGTCCACAAGTCTTGCTTGGTGCCCCAACGGTCCACCAGACTAAGGGATAGGTAACAGGTAACAGGTAATAAAGGGGACTAATTCAAAACTTATACTACCTTATCAGTCAAGTACTATTTCTTTCTTTGTTCGAGATACCAAACAGAATAATTACCAATAGTTAATTAGCTTGTTGGTCAACTAAAAAAAATATTCTTGTGTTGTCAGGTCAAAGTGCAAATTGTGCAAAGTTTCAGCTTGACACGTGATTGGGTGTGGGAGAAATCACGTGTACAAACATTGAACCAGACAGACAGAGTTTATTTAAACTTTGTAAAAAAAAAAATAAAAGACATCTTTCCTAGTCGACTCAAACCGAAAATACATTTCTACCAACAAAAAATCAAGGTTTATAAAGCAGTGGTTCTCACCACAAGTTTGTATGACTCTAAGACCTGAGTGATCTATCAAAAGCATTTCAAGCTCATCGAATGCTTTCATTATAGGTGCCTTTCCTCCGTAATGGGCGTTAACTTCTTCTTCTAGCCAGCTTTTTGCTGCTGAGAAGTTAGATCTTTTGCAGACTGTGCCAAGGAAAAATAATGTTCTTTTTATTGGGAAAGACTACATTAAAATAAAGTATGTTCTGCTTTGGGGCCTGTGTGGACAGTATAGAAGCACAAATTACCATTCGACATCTGCGCTGGGTAGGACATGCATGGAGACGAACGCAGGCTGAAGGCGAGCTTCTTTGTCGATCTCAAAGGAGGAAGTAACCGGAAGTTCCCCCCACCCCCCCGAAAGAACTATAAAGATCAACTCAGGCGTAATTTCGCCCTAACTGGCATAGAGGAAAGTAGCTAATATTCTCTGAAAGAGACAAGTTGGAGAGCTCTCACAAAGGCCGCGGGGCACACATTTAAGCAAAGACCTTATAGAAGACAAGAGCAGAAGAAGAAAAGTAAACATAGACAGCCTGCGGACAACGGCTTTGTCGGCACGAGGTACATGGAAATATTATTTCTAGTGTAAGTCCATTTATGAACTGCATTTTCTCCCCCGCAAAGAACAATCTACAATTTTCCAACAAGAACAGGACACACACCTCTATTAAATAACCATCTGAACAAAATAAACTCCACACAGCTCCCCCTTTGCAGGCACTGCGCCCACCCTTATGAAACTGTAAACCATATCCTCCTTGAATGCCCCTCCCTAATCCATCTTAGGCAGACACTACTTCCATTACAGCCCAACATAACCAACACCCTGTATGGCAGTGCTGAACAACTGAAGAAAACAGCACACTTTTTTCCTGGCACAGTCTGCAAAAGAGCTCACAGCTCAGCAGCAATAAAGCTGGCCAGAAGAAGAAGAAGAAGAAGAAGAAGAATGAACTGCATGCATCTTTTGTGGACACCTTCGACAAATCTTTTAATACTTATATGTTTTTGAAGATCAACTGATAACTCAGTAAGCTGGGTCTTCATATTTTTAAAATTCTAATCTTTAACTCTTTCGCTCCGAAACTATTTTCCACGTTCCGATGGATTATTCATTTAGTTAATGTGTTTCAATATCCTATTCGTCAATACTTCAATAACTTTGTTGTATGTAATAAGGAAATATTATATTAGGTATATAAAAGTTATATAAATATACATGAACGCATGCTTTTTTTTAAGCAACGTTGGTATCATCAGTTGGGAAAGAAAGAGTTAACGTAAACCAGAGAAACAGAAGTTATATTAATATTTGCATCACAGGAAAGCCACTTGTTCAAAGGTAGTAACTTCATGTAACTTGAAAACATCTATATCTATAGAATTCGGATTTCCGAATTATGAAAAATTTAAAAATTGCATGATCTTCAGTCTTAGAGATTAAACAAAATGTATAGACATAAAATAAAGTACACACAATTGCAATTCAAAAATTTTCTTTTCATAAAGCTCTCTTATTGGCCAGTCTATATTTATATATGTCTATGGTTGAAACATAGCAGCAACGCACATTGTCGAAAACTTCCGGGAATTAGTATTCAAACTGAAAGGAAATCTCAGCCAATATCATAGCGTGGTGAAAAGGATGACGTTAAAATGATTCACTATCATGGAATGCACACGATTAGATAAAGATGTGTCTGAAGTTTCAAAGACGTTTGAACAATCAGAGACACAGCGTTGTGTGTTTGGTTAATATGTATGGGCAAAAATATTAGTGAGGCTTTTTCCAAAGATCAATTAAATTGATAAAGATCTTGAAATAGTTGTCGTTACAAATGAGAAAAATGAGAAGATTACTAGAAGCATTGATGGTATACACTAGATAGTAACAGGTGTTTCGAATATATGTCTGCACATCACCTACGAATGGGGACAGATAGATAATCAAAGAAGCACAAGCGTGGGAGATAATAAACACCACGGAAGTGGTCACAAGAGTTTTTGTTGTCCTCGGGGACCACGAGACCTTGTTTGACGATGACGTCAGTTTCCGTCTATTCTTCAGGGCGATGTTCACTTTAATCAAGATTGCAAACGTTGCCGAGGTGACGAGAACCAAAGGAATCCATGACACCAAGGTGTCCACAATAATCAAGTCAAATATATCTATGATTTTTTTATTTCTATTGTAAAAAGAATTCTGGGTGATGATCATAAAGTTGACGTCTCTGGAAATTCTTTGTTTATATATGTCGTAGATGCACATTCTAAAAACAGACCAGGGCAACCAAGACAAAAAACAGACTACAATACAAACAAAAGCTCTTTTTCTTGTAACAATTTTTTTGAAAGTCAATGGAGCGTAAACTGCATAAATTCTTTCCAACGAAATACACATCTGTATAAAAGGATTGACATACTGGCCCCAGAAACCAAAGAAAGTGCAGATTAGACCAATGATGACTAGAAAGTAGTTGACGAAGTCATGGTATTGAAAGCCACAGTTAATTGGATAGAGTTTGTTTGGTCCAAAGTAAAGAATTGGTATACTGAAGTCCATGGACATAAGGAGACACATGCAGTCCGATATGACCAGCCCGAACAGAAGAATGTTTGATGGTTTGTGAACCCCGCTCTGTCGGAGTATAACGAGACTGATGATATTAGCCCCAAAACCAAAATATGAAAAAATTGGGTTGACGTAACACTCAAGAGCTTGAAACAGAAGAAGTTGTTCCAGTGAGTCAGCTTTGGACCAGCACACATAGTACGCTTGAGCCGTGGTAGTGCGAGTTACAATGGTAGATTTAGTGGTTAAACCAATTGATAGGTTGCCAGTTAGGCCTATAGTTACGTTCATTGTGGTCGGTACTTTGCAAGTATTTTCAATGACTAACAGAATATAACAAGATGACAAAATTAACACAGAGAATTCTCTTTTAAGCGTCTTAAAGAAGAAAAAAGGAAACTGCAGTTATTCACATTTAAATTATTATTGACCAACTTTTCAATTTGAAAATGAACATTAGAAACAAAGTTGTTATTAAAGTTGTTGGAATTTGACTCTACTCTTCCACTTTACAACAATTTTAGCAATTATATCGATTTATGTTTGACAATTGGCATTTTGTATTCTTAAGCAGACAGTCTCTAAAATTGTCCATAATAGATTAGGCGTTTCAGAATTTTTTAATGAAAAGTTTTCAGTCGATGTAAAGATTTTTTAAAAAATTAAATTACGTTGATTTTAATATTTTACCTCTTTTCTGTGTTAAATTCTATGATAATTTAATGAAAAACAAAGTTGTTTTTTTTATACAGTAAGAACTTATATAATTGGACGTTTATAACATCGTATATAAACGGTCCTTGCTACTGATTAAATGTTCCTTCTTCCCTAGTGCCATTAGAGAAGGGACTGGGTTGCTATTATAATTTATTTTTTTTTGGGGGGGGGGGGCATAGACTTAGATCCTCCCGCGTCGTTCGGTACATTTGGCGGCAAGCTGTTCTCAACAAAGATCTGTCCCTGGCAATATCTGAAGCCTCTTTCCACCTGTTGTCCTCTGTTCTGAGGTCCTCCATGAAATTGTGGCGCCAAGTTCTACGAGGACCTCCCTTTTCGCGCTTTCTCGTACTGGGCTCCATGTCCTCGCAACTCTTGGTATGCGTAGTTCATTTTGTCGGAGAACATATCCCGCAAACCTCATGCGACACTCTGTCACACCCATACTAAGTGGTCGACTCTCAGTTCGGCATATAATTGTCTTGTTTGAGACCCGATCACCCGATATCTATAACTGACTCCTAAAATCCATCTTAGCCTTTTTTTGTTAAGCCACTTTTAGATTTTTTCTCATTTTTTGGCAATGACTTCCATGACTCTCGGGCTTTTTTTTTTACCAGGGTTGACTCCTGATGCATTTAGCCCCAGGAGGTTTGGATTCAGAGTTTGCCATTCTATTTGTATTTGGAGGGCGATGGCCAACCAAAGATCCCTTTTCTGACCAATAAACTTTCTGGCCACAATTTTATTAATTAGCCTAATTTTTTTTTCTGTTTTAGGTCTAATAATGTCGTACAATGAAACCATCTTTTCATAGTTTTTATAATTTTATTGATATGCTAATGCATGAATGAATTCTCTTATACAATACAGACATTACTTTAAAAGAAAAAAAAAATAAGGCTACGTCATGTGCAGGGCCGGTCATAACTATTACGGGGCCCTATGTGAAACTGATTTCGTTGGGCCTAGTCTGGGTGGGGATAATGATAATAAGTGAACATTTTGTATTAGGAACAAATATTCGACTTTGCATTTTATCCATTCTTTACTAAGTACAGAATTGCGATCTAACAAACTTTACTTTAGGAACCTTGCAATCTATGACATAGGCCTATTTATGTGCCATTGACTATAAAAGTAAATAAGGTATTGGAACTTTCGGTTTAGATTATTACATTTTATTAGACTAACATGAAAGCTGACAATGTCTTTTTTTTTAATCGCACGTAGGATTGGCGTTTTCGGTAATAGGCCTAAATGACACCCACAAATGATGATTTTGTCTATTTTTCAGGAGATTTTTATGAGTTTTCAATAGATTTTAATAAATGCAGGACATTACCTGGAATTTTTCTTATATATAATTACACCTTGAATTAGCGCGGGGCCTATGAAAGCGCGGGTCCCACTGCGACCGCATAGATTGCAGTGGCCTAAGACCAGCCCTGGTCATGCGACAATCTAGTGATGCTTCTAAATCATTGACTAGTCACTAAACTCTTCTCTGTCGTTGGTTTTCCTGATTCAGGAAAACCATTCCATGCTTTAGCTACAAATATAGATGAAAGCCTGTCTTAAGTCTTTTAAATCTATTTTCTAATAGTTTTGTTTTAACTAACATGACCTGGAACACTTATTAATTATTTATTGTTATTACTTGCCAGCAGCTAAAATTCTTTGTCCATATTACAAGGTATTCGAGGCTTGCAAAGGACCTTCCTTCAGTGGACAGTAGATGGAAAAAGAAGAAGATTCGAGACGGACAGAGACTTAAGCGATGGGAAGAAAAACATACAAGAATGGACGGGCCTGCCATCCATTGAAAGAGGTTCATCTTTGACATCCGGACATCTTTGAGGGAATTTAAGGCACTCCCCCAAACATCTTATCTGACCAGTTGAGTGGTGAACGTAACATTTTTTGTTGCAATGTGTTGAAAACACAAAGGCGCAAGTCTCTCGCACGCCTTTCGACGCATAATGCTGCAAGCTTTCTCCACAGAAGTCTAAGGCGACTTTTACAGCCACTTCTCAGCAGGTGCCATAGAAATTCAGGACTTCTACAAAGATGTGATGCCAGGTAAGACGTTTACGGCCATGTTTTTTTATTTCCTCTTTTCGGCTTTTCGGCTGACTTTAGTAGGCCTAAACGTCTTTCGTCTAATCTCATGATATGTGTCACAAATGTCAATTGACGTTCATTCGCCACTTCGCTTAGACAGCGAATGCATGTGTGTGAAAAGATTTCTCTATTGATAAAATTATGTCGGGAGGATTCGTAGGATCCTTCTCAGCCATCACTACTCAGCCTCTTTTCAACCTTCCATGCATCGAAACGTAGATGGCCGTTGGGACAATGATTGTATTGAGTAGGTGGATTTTCATCTCCTGGCTAATTGATTTGTTTCTTCAGATAGGACGTACTTTTTGAAAGACGGTGTTAGGTACTCAATTGTTAGTTATAGTTATTTAGTGATGCACCATAGAAGACGCATATTGAACGGGACTAGTGACATTTGGGATATGTTGGGTTAGAGACTAAGAAATCAGCACTAGAATTTCTAGGGTATAGACGTGGTTTATTATTAGTAGGCCTACTGAGACTTTGAATGTGGCCTATAATCATTATTAAAGTATTATTTAAAGTGTTCACCAGCATTCATTGTCATGCACAGCTTGTTTATGCGCATTGGGATTGCTATTCTTTTCTTTACATCATAAGCTCCGCGAGTATCTGTTTCTAAGGTGGTGCGATTTGTTGTTATTTTTCTTGGGTGCCTCTGTGTGAGTGGGTCGATGGTGTTTTGCCTTGGCTTTGTTGTGATGGCGTTTTGGAGTTAGTGTTTGTTTTCCCCAGTTTTGGGTAAGTTGGTTATTTTACGGTCTGCTGTATGTTGTAGATCTTGAAACGTTTTATTATGATCTTTTCAATAACGTTTGTTACGGATTGATCCTTTATTTCGTTTAGGGACTTAGGCTTGGGCTCTGGTGGAGTCAGGCTCGAAGTTGTTTGATTTGGTCTTTGGTTTTTGTTGACATCACCCATGGTGTTGAGTTGTTGAGTGTGGGCGTTGTTAGCCCTGGTAGCCCTTGACAGTAATGTTAAGGTGCGCTATTGTGTAAAACATAATTGCACTATATTGTGAAAGATCGATATTATATTGATATGTGTATTCATGTATCCATTTATTATGCCTTATCATTTTATCATTTCATTAGTCATTAAACTGTTAACTTTATAACATTGTTGTTCGCTGATATAAGTGGACAATAGTTACAGTCCATAACTTGTTGTCCAGTTGAATTACTGAACTTTAACTTTACATGCCGTTACTTTTGTTCAGTTCATCCTGCTCAGCGCGAGGGTAGGCCCGGGCAAAGACTTCATACCCCATACGACAATACGAGTCTGCGGCCGCCAAAACCCTCCCTGACAGAATTGGGGGCTCTGGGAAACGAATATACTAAAGTCTAAACTTGTGATCTTGTGTCCTTGATTTGACCGCTAAGGTCAACATAAGACAGTAAACATAAATGCCATGATTAATTTTATTGAATATAATTAACTAGTCGACCGGCGGCATAGCATACGCCGCTATTTTCCAGGGCAGGCCTTAGGCACTGCCACATATTCGACCCCAGTGGGTCCCGCACTTTCATTGGACCCGTGCTAATTTTTTAGGTGTATAAATTGCTAAATCAATTTACATGAAGTTAATTCCTTTTTCCAGTCTATATTTATTTATGACTATGCTGTTCTGTGAATGAAAATAGTGCGGATTCGGATACACCATTTTCATTCACACCATGCTGCGCCATGGGATCTTCCCATTTACTTGTTATAAGAGAATTCATGAATAAAAAATACTACAACATATGCGACCACAGTGGGTCCCGAACTTTCTTTGGACCCGTGCTAATTTTTAGGTGTATAAATTATGAAATTGAACCATTTTATAAAACATAACAGATTTCCTGCGTCCTCTTGATTTACCAGGAGCCCCCTGGAAATCTCCTGAAATGTTATTAAATGCTATGCCGTCGGTCGAAAAAGTCCTGGAAATTTCCGGACATTATTAAAATCTTTTTAAAGTAAAAAAAAAAAATATGCTATGCTATTTTGTGAATGAAAATATATTTCCCATTCACACCATGATGCGCCATGGGATCTTCCCATTTGATTGTTATAAGTAAAGCGATAGCGTGAATTCATGAATGAAAAATACTATGAATGGAGCTAACAAAATGGCTAATTGACCTTAATTTACGCGATATTAAGAATATAGATGCACTCATGTAACAATGCTTTAGAAAAACAAATTTGAATGTTAATTTTATTAAACGGACTATAATTAGTATGTTCATGTGCTAAAGCATAAAACTATCTTTGCGAGGAGAAGTTCTATTATCTTAGAGTTGAATTCGTGTTTTAGATCTAGATCTAGGAATAGAGAGATTAATTACATTTCGTAATCATGTCTGATGAACGAATATGCGTAATTTGTGATATTAATTAAAGTACTTCTAAAGTCAAACCTGAGAGTAGACTCTATTTGTGTATTGTTGTTCTAGTTTCAATAGTCATACGACACAATAATCTTAAAATACTTATTTTACTTTGTCATAATATTAAAAGAAGAAGAGAATTATATAGGCTACGCCACATTCATTCACAAAATAGCGTTGCGCCGTATGCTATGCTATTTTGTGAATGAAATAGTGCGGATTGGGTCCATTCACACCGTGGTGCGTACGCCATGGGATCTTCCCTATTTACTCGTTGTTGTTGTTGTTGTTGTCTGACCTAATTCTTTGAGGATTATATATATAGATTATATATTTACGCTGTTTGAGCGGTCTAATGCTTTTTGTACGGCACACAATAAATAGTTGGTCATTATAGTTATATGACCTAAGTGGATTGTTTACCCATGTGTTTACAAAATAGCGTGTTAGTTTTTTTTTTGACAATGTTGTAACCAGTGGCGTAGCAAGATACCCGTGGGCCCGGGTTCAAAAATATATTGGTGGGCCCTCCCCCCAATAAGACAAATATAATGTATGACATAACAATAGAGTAATTAGTATCTAATGTACATTTACCCAAAGACTTCCCAATGCAGGAAGAGTAGCTTTTTAACAATCTTATTACGTTAGACTCCGTTAGAAGTCTCCAACACGAATTAAAAGTCAATGTTTGCACAATTTTAAACAGAATTAAACGAGTAAACGGAGTTTCAAATATATAAAGAAATGTTTTATGAGTTTTAGTTCCCATTCTACACAATAACATTCCAAAAACACATCTAGGTGTCAAACGTTGAAGCATTGATACAAACTAGTATATAGTAGTACGTCCATTATTTAACAGTACAAAGATCCAATAATTATTTACTGACATTTTTCTGCCCTATTAAGTAGCAAAGTAAGAAACAAGTGCATCTATTTCTAAGCGGCTTCTTCTGATGAACCGATGCCCAAATGCCATTGTAGTATCCAGTTATGTTGGAAGCACCATTATAGCTTTAGCCTTGCAGTTTAGTTAATGATAAATGTGTTGTTTTTTTTTGTAATTACCTAATGCATTTGTTCACCTAATTCTGCTGACGTCTGATTCTAACAATTATGAAAACCTAGAAATGACTATCTAATTTCTTTATTTTTGGATGTTCCGTCAACGGAGATCAATAGAAGTATAAAAAAAAATACGAATTCGGTATCAACTTTTTGTTTTTGAATGCTGCCACTAATGAAGGAGACATAGGGTAAATAATGGATCTAGAATCTAGAAAATAAGTATTTTTGCATAACCCCGAGAGGTCCCGATGTTCAGAGACTGAAAAAGATTTCAGTCTTAGTTTGGTACTTATGAAGGAGAAAACTCATAGATGAAATCAAAAGAAATTTAAATTACATATTTTAAATACAAAACAAATAAAAGCACATATTAAGCTTTTAAAAAAGTGAATGATTTGTAACTGTATGGAAATTATTGACATTCGGGACTACCCATACTTCTTAAACAATATCTCTCGATCCCCCCACCATTCCTGTAATACTACGCATAAGTGTATAAACAGACTAGAAAAAAAAAGAATGGGACGAAATACAGACTATTGTCACCCCAAACGCACAATTAGGGTTAGCCACCATTACAATACACAAAACCAGATGGAAAGCAAATCCTTACATTAAAGCTTAAAATGCTGCTTTTTAAGTTACTATAAATTCTGGGACAAAGTTCAGGATATTCTGAGCGAGCTTTTCAAATTCTATTATTTATTGGTTTTACAAAAGTGCATTTATTTTTTTCACTTTGGTATCACCCCAAAGTTCTCAACTAGCCATGGGCCCAAGCGCAGTGGGCCCCTAATGGCCGTGGGCCCGGGTTCATTGAACCCTCTCGCGCCATGTATGCTACGCCACTGGTTGTAACCTGTTTTGTATTTTATCGTCTTCCTCTGACGAATCGCCTGGATTCTCTGACTCTGAGCGGCAACGTGTGTGTGGATTGTGGATTGAGTGTGTGTCGACGGGATCAGCCTGAAACTGTGTGTCTTGCTGGCTAGTGTACCGGAACCGTTCTGAAGTTGGAACCGTTGGTCTGCTCCAGTGGCGTTTGCTGTCTGTGGCGTTTCTCTTCTGCGGAGCCTGGAGTGAGGCGTTTTTCATCCGACGCGGGATACCGAGCAGATAAGTCCTTGGCCCTGTTTTTGTCGATGCGCCCATGGTTTCAGTTTGCCCATTGTAATAAGTAATAACATATATAGTATTTTTCTCTCACCTCTATCTACGATCTAAATTGGTATTTCTTAGCGTCTGTGTTTAGAATTTTTTAGTGTATGAAATGGAGACGAGGTTGACTCTAACCACCCAGTTCATCAGTGACGGCCGTGCTCTCGGGTATGATGGTGAGAGATTGGAGAGGTATGTGGCAGAGCAGAAGGTAGATTATGAGAGAGCCAAGAAGGAAGAGTATGAACGAGAGACGGCTAGACTTGAGCGTGAAGATAGATTGCGAAAAGAGGCGAAGGCAGAAGAGGAGAGGTTGAGAAAAGAGGCGAGGGAAGAAGAGGAGAGGTTGAGAAAAGAGGCGAGGGAAGAAGGGGAGAGGTTGAGAAGAGAGGCGAAGGCAGATGAGGCCGCTAGATATGAAAGGGAAGAGAAGGCCAGACGTGAGGAGCACGAGAGATGGAAAGAGAGAGATGCTAGGGAAGAGCTCAAGCGAAAAGATGAACTGGAGCTGGCACGACTTAAAGAGAAGTCGGCGCCAGAGGCAGGTGCAGTGGTAGGTCAGGCAGTTGAGGTGCGACACAAGAGTGTCTTGGACAGGCTGGACAAGAACTTCCAAGGCATGAAGGAAGATGATAATCTCCTAGCGTACCTGACGCACTTTGAGGCCGTAGCAGCGAGATGTAAGATTGAAAGTAAGGAGTGGCCTCTGCTGTTGCCCTACAAGCTGACGACATCGCTCAAAAATTTTATGTTGAGGGACAGTCTGTTCCTGAGCGACAAATATGAGGATGTCAAGACGGCACTTCTCCGCCACGCAGACATCAACGCGGAGACATGCCGTAAAAGGTTCCATCGAGTCAAACCACGGCAAAATGATTTCCGTGGGTATGTGACTGAGCTAAGGACCACACTGGACAACTGATGTAAAATGGCCGAGGTAGGTACGACTGCAGAGGAAGTCAAGGACCTCTTTATCAAAGACAGAATCCTAAGTAGTGTGTCAAGTGAGGTATACAGGCAGCTTTTACTAAATAAACAAAATACAGTGGAGAACATGCTTGAGGTAATCGAAGGGTTTAAGGTAGCTGACGCTGAGGTATCAATATGTAAGGAAGAAAGCGTGTATGTGGCAGCAGCTTGTTGTGAGCCTATGGTAAAAAAGAGTCCAGTGATAAAAAGGAAGGTGATTGTTTGTTTTGGTTGTGGTGAACGGGGTCATAAATCGTCTGAATGCCCTAATGAATTTAGTCCTACAGATTATGAGGATGATGTGGCTGATGTGAATCCCATTGTTAGTAATGACCAAGACCAGCGATCTAGACATAGATGACTAGAGGGTCGGTGCGATTCGGAAGTTCGCCGTAGATACAAGCTGATGCCGGATCGCTACACTGTAACTATCAGAAATTTGCCATTTAATGTCAACTGGCAAAAGCTTAAAGATAGGTTTAGAGAGTTTGGTTTGTTTGGGTTTGTTGAGGTATTAGAGGCTAATGGGAAGTCCATGGGTGTTGGACATGTAAGGTTTAAAAATTTAGCAGATGTTGCTAAGGCTGTTAGATATCTGGACAGGGCAAAGTTTGGTAGTAGGAATATTGTGGTTGTCCCTCATCGTGTGAGCACGAGAGGTTGACGTAATGAGAATGTTGGTAATCTGGTTGTAGCGGTAGGTTTGTTGGCGTGTTAATGGTAGTGTTGGGCTTAAAACACAAGGTAGTAATGTGTTATTACTTGGTCGCAGTGGTAAAATTTGCGGGCGTGTATTGAGAGGCTAGCACATACATAGAAGTATTTTATTAATAATTGGTTGAGTAAGTGATGAGTAAGTAAAATGTACATGATGAAGTCATGTAAGATAGCATATGATATTTAATAAGTACCATCTTATCCTATTTGAATTTAGCAATTGGATCTGGGTTACGCATCTAGTTGCATTTTCTGTCGTGTAGGATGTAGATAACTAATGACATGCGAATTTATTCCGTGGGTGGTATAATACTAGTATTGTCGTGTCCAACTGTTTAATTTTAATATCATGCCTGGGTTAAATGAATGATTAAGGCTAAAGTGGTTTGGAGGGTTGTCTAAACTAATATTCTTAATCGTTAAATCGCGTTGGCGGTTTTGTACTGTACGTTCGAGCCAGGGTACGCGGATTTGTTTAACTTTACCGGGTGATTGTGTTGGGGTCGGTCTGTTAAGGTGTACTGGAATCATGAGTGCGCGGAGGCTCTAAGCAGGGTGCAGGCGTATCTGTGTAGGTACCCCATTCTTCGTTTGCCTGATCCTTCATTGCCATTTTTTCTTCAGACCGATGCTTCGGACAAAGGAATCTCCGATATACTGAGCCAGTGCGTGAATGGAGTCCTGCATCCCGTCAAGTATGTAAGCCGGAAGTTGTTGCCTCGGGAGCAGAGGTACTCCATCGTCGAGAGAGAAGGCCTGGCCATCGTTTTCGCTATTAAAAAACTGGACAAATATCTGGCTGGCGTCAAGTTCCACCTTCAAACTGACCACAAGGCCTTGGCTTATCTTCGGAGCACGAACTTTACGAACCACCGTGTCACGAGGTGGGCTCTGATGCTCCAGGACTACAGCTTCGACGTATGTCACATCAAAGGAGAGGACAACATATTAGCGGACTTGTGTTCGAGACTAGTTTGACCCGTTTAAAAGACTATTTTAATATATAGTTATTGCTTTGTATGATGTGTATATATGTGTAGATAATATATATTCATAATTTCATGCAATGCTATGATGTTTTATGATGAATGTTGTTCGTGCGGCAGAAACTGTTTAGAGATTTGATTTTGACTTTCTGAAGGTTGTATTCTTCGGCTTCGGGTTGTGGCGATGCTTCCTAATTGTTTTTCTTTATTCCAGTGTCTACATACCTCAGTTTCAATGTCTCGTTGAAGTCTGGACTTGTCTTCGCAAGGTCCAGTTAGGGGGAGAGGGGGGATGTCATGCACAGCTTGTTTATGCGCATTGGGATTGCTATTCTTTTCTTTACACCATAAGCTCCGCGAGTATCTGTTTCTAAGGTGGTGCGATTTGTTGTCATTTTTCTTGGGTGCCTCTGTGTGAGTGGGTCGATGGTGTTTTGCCTTGGCTTTGTTGTGATGGCGTTTTGGAGTTAGTGTTTGTTTTCCCCAGTTTTGGGTAAGTTGGTTATTTTACGGTCTGCTGTATGTTGTAGATCTTGAAACGTTTTATTATGATCTTTTCAATAACGTTTGTTACGGATTGATCCTTTATTTCGTTTAGGGACTTAGGCTTGGGCTCTGGTGGAGTCAGGCTCGAAGTTGTTTGATTTGGTCCTTGGTTTTTGTTGACATCACCCATGGTGTTGAGTTGTTGAGTGTGGGCGTTGTTAGCCCTGGTAGACCTTGGCAGTAATGTTAAGGTGCGCTATTGTGTAAAACATAATTGCACTATATTGTGAATGATCGATATTATATTTATATGTGTATTCATGTATCCATTTATTATGCCTTATCATTTTATCATTTCATTAGTCATTAAACTGTTAACTTTATAACATTGTTGTTCACTGATATAAGTGGACAATAGTTACAGTCCATAACTTGTTGTCCAGTTGAATTACTGAACTTTAACTTTACATGCCGTTACTTTTGTTCAGTTCATCCTGCTCAGCGCGAGGGTAGGCCCGGGCAAAGACTTCATACCCCATACGACAAGACGAGTCTGCGGCCGCCAAAACCCTCCCTAACATTCATCACTTCTGTTCACTAGTTAAATCGATGTGTCTTGTTCTTGCATGTATAGGATAGTTAACTACATTGAATACACCCGAACACTAAAACTCAAACGCCTGCAGAGTAATTGAAGTTGACTCCAATACAGCCTGAACCAAGCATCATCACAACGGCTCCTGCTTTCCAATCTGACATGCAACACCATGATATATCTCTATCACTGCCTAAATAAGTTCACTTTAATATTTGTCCAAGATCTGTATGACCAATTTTGATCGGGAACTAAATAACCTGCACCCTAATCATCTAATGTATAACTTTGAGCGCGCCTTTATCGGTCATCTCGTGTATACATTTAATTGTATTTCGAAGTAATGCTATGTTGCCTGCAAAATCCAACTCGGTTTGGTTTACGCTATGTGAACCCGAATGCAGCCTTTTTAATGAAATCTTCGATGGCTACAAGAAAGAGAAATGGTGATAAGACACAGCCTAATCTCATATTCGTATCGTTGTTGAAGAATTCCACCTTCTGTTGTGCGACAACAGCTTGATTTGCTTTAAATATATCGCTGAATCTGGACAAATCGTTGCAAGATGCCTTAGTCTCTTGCTATTTTCCAGAGTGATTTCAATGGATGCTATCGAACTTATTTTTTTTTAAATCTACAAAACTGAATTTTTGTTCTTTGTTGGTATTCTAGGCTTTTTTTTTACGAAGTTTCGCAGGACGTAAGCCTGTTCAATGCTTAATTTGCCTTTTCGGAAGCAGCTGAGAAACACTAGTAGGCTATAATTTAAGATCTTTTCCTTAAGGTACACTTAAATAATCTCTTGTAAAAAAATATGTTTAACTCAAGGTTTCTCAATTCTATGTTAGTAGGCCTACATTTTTAATTTGTACAATAACATTTAATAAAATGTGAAAAGCGACGATATTTTAAAATATAATCGAAAACCATTTTTCGTGTATAAACAGTTTATTAATTAGCTGACAGTTTTATTGTAGGCCTACAAAATAAAGAAAGTTGTTTGTTTTTTAGGGGAAGATTTTTTTTCCTGGCGGGGTGTGACACCCCGAGCTTACCGCACCGGGTGACACCGACCCTAGTGACGCCAATGAAGTAATGAAAAGCGTAAAATTCAGGTAGGCCTTATTCGTGGATCCGAGTTGATAAAATTATCATTATGATCATGTCCCACTCCTCAAGTTAAGTGTGTTAAGAAACCAAATAGTGTAAATAGGTTAATAGAGTCATCCAGTGTATCGTATGTTTTAGTACATTTAGATCTATTATTTAAAAAAAAAAAGGCATTGTGGTGGATGCAGCGTACGTAGGCCTACAGTAGCCTATGGCCTATGGCTTATAAATGTCGAAAATATACGTCTAATTTAATAACAATCAATAGGCTACCTACAATTATTATGAAATAAGATTATGTACGATTTTAAGCAATTTATTGATCTAGATCTAGATAATGACTACTATATATGACTAGATTAGATATCTTGATATTCTAAATGTTTTTTTTAATCCTCCAAGAGCATGTAAATTTATTATTCGTCTTATTAGAAGAGTGTTTCCCAAAAAAGGGGAACCACCGATTTCCAACTTGTGCTCGCCATTTTAAGCGTTATCTACCTCAGTTCCGTTACTTTACACCAAATTAAGTTTTAGACACTTTCGTAAGCATTTAATAAATCATTTATGTTGAATCTCTAAACTCTATCTAGATCTATATAGTTAGATAATATAGACCTAGAAAATCTAGATATCTAGACTAAACTAACAAAGATATAGAGAATAATGACTAGTCTAGACTAGTTCACAGTTGATTTACTATTTAGTCTTAGTAAGTCTTACTCTTAGAGTTAGACTTAGTTAGACTAGACTACTACTACTAGTTACTAGACCGTAGATCTACTACGTCTACACAACACTAGTAGTGACTAGTCTAGTCTAGTCAGTCTAGACGTAGATCACTAGATGACTAGATCTAGAATCTTCAATCTAATTCTATGACTACATACACTATGACGTCTATCACTAGACTCTAGTAGAGTATTACTAGATCTATTCTAGATCTACTAGCAGCCTAGCTAGATCTATGACTATATGTCGACTATGAGTATGACTATGACTATGAGTACTACTGTACTTGAGTGTCTTAGGCTTGACTAGAGTAGTTTGAGTATGATCAGTGATTCAGTATGTCTAGCAGTCATTAGTATCTAGATCTATTATATTATATAAGATGTATTATCTAGATCTAGACAGTCTTGAGTCTGGAAATACTATTCTATTATTATAAAAAATAGACTAGAATCAAGAATCAGCCTAGACTAGACGCTATGGCTAGACTAGCTAGAGAGAGACTCATCAGCAAGAGAAGAACTCTACTCTCTTGTCAATTACTCAATATCTGAATGTGAATAACTTTTATGAAGTTATGTCAGTCTAGTCTCTAGAGAGTAGTCTAGACTCCTCAAACTCTCGTACTCTAGCGACTTAGATCTAGATCAATAGTCTTGTCTGAGTACTTACATACAGTTACACTATCCTAATCATTCTAAAGGCTAATGCAAATGGCTAATTTACTATTTAATATTATCATATCTACTAGTAACACTCTTGTTGATATCACCTGCTGTCTGAAAAGTCTTGGGCCAGGATGTAATTATATTAATTTAGGATAATATAAAATAACCAAAAAGTTAATTTTTTTGTTTGCTTGCTGTATTTTTGCCAAATCGATACAATTTGTATCGTTTGCTTAGCAAGCAGTTTTTTTTTTATCTGAATATCTATTAGAATTTATTATTGATTTAATCACTCTGGAGGCAATGTGGCTGAGGGTAAAGCACTTGGCTTATGTATCAGGGTCTGGGGTTCAAATCCTGGTGAAGATTGGGATTTTTAATCTTGGGATCTTTGGGCACCTCTGAATCCACCCAGCTCTAATGGGTACCTGACATTAGTTGGGGAAAAGTAAAGGATGTTGGTCGTTGTGCTGGCCACATGACACCCTCATTAACAGTAGGCCACAGAAACAGATGACCTTTTCATCTTCTACCCTGAAGGGGAACTTTGTATTATTTATCATTGTGATTTTGCATTAAAACCAAAATTATAACTTCTCTTGCAGGTTAGCCCTCATTGAAATGGAAAGTCTTGAAAATAAAGATGTCAGAATACCTCTTTTTGTTGTCAAACTTTGAGGTAAATGTAGTGTTAGATTATTGTTAAGTTGTGTTTTCCTTGATTGTGTATATTCTCAGTTGCCACTTTGAAAAGCATACTGCACAGAAATGTCCAAGAATAGGTGTTTCAGATACTTAAATAAATGGGGATCCCGCAGCCTCCTGATTTTTCAGGAGGTCCTGTAAAACTCCTGAAATTTCAACATTTTTTATAAATATATTCAACAAAAATAATCACAAAAGTTTTAAATCGTAATACTGCATTGAAATCGCACAAAATGGATTTTGTCAAGCCAAAGTAGTAATATGAATTTAATGAACCAGTTAAATCAATCAACCATAGGAACCATCATGTCCACTTCTGTACCTTTTTTTTTTTACAGAAACTCGTCTATCCTATATGTTTTGTGGCGCAGTATGTTTTGTAACAAGCTAATTTGTTTTTTTGTTCTTTTCAAGTACCACTAGTACACACTAGTAACTCTATTTGCAACTTTTTGTAGTGTTATGGAGTTTGTTTGTGTTTCTATGGTGACTAGTGAGAAGTTAGTGATCGGTTGGTGGTTATGCAGTGTGAATGGTGCAAGATAAGCGGCACTGTTGTAAGCAGTCATGGGTAGGCCAGATGAGTCCAGAATGCTTGAGTGAAAAGATGTGTTTTTGTGAGTTAGAATTTGTTGAAAATACCGTTTTATATTATTACTAAATCTAAGCCTGCTACATTTATTTCATCTCAAGTTAAATTTGTCTTTATTGTAATAAAAGTTGTATTAAGCATTGTTCACAAAAAAAAGTTATGCAACTCCCTATTTCAATTTTTACAAGTTAAAATATAATATCCCTGCAGTGGGTTAGTTGTCTACCAGCAGTTTGGCTCTGCAAGTCAACGACTGTTAACATTATGTAGTAAAGAATGTTAAGTGTTAAGTCACCCACTCATCTTCATGGATGTGACATATGCAAATTAAATAGTATTCAAATGCTACGGATGTGAATATGATGTGATACATTTATAGTTTATGTTCATCATTGTCTAAAGTAGTCGCTGAAATTTATGTTGTTGTTTTTTCAACTATTTCAACTCTAATTTTTTTTTGCTGATTGTTTTGTTAGATGTATGATTTAAATAATCTCCTGATATACATTTTATATCTATTTTTAGAAGTTAAAACAAGTTTTTATGTAATGAAGTCAATGTATTCAAAACCGTTACCTTTTGAACATCTGATATTCTTCCACTTGTATAGGTTATAGGTTTTATGTTATGAATTCAATGTACTCAATTATTATTATAGCTTTTATATAGCGCTACTTTCATGCTTATAGCATGCTCAGAGCGCTTTGGTCCAATCTCATTTGTGGACCAGTGGGGGCGAGGGGGTATCTAGGAGCTGGTTTACCGTGCTGCCTTTGGGCCCTCAGTAAGTAAACACAACTCTGCCCGAGTTGGGTGTCGAACCTCGAGCCCCGTTCTAGGTAGCCAAGCAAGCCAAGCTCAAGCCGCACTTGGCCTCTCGACCACGCTTCCCACCAAAAGGTAACTCAATAACGTTACCTTTTGAACATCTGATATTCTTCCACTTGTATAGGTTAACAACTTCATATACTTGTGAGGGCTTGTTTTTTTTCTAATGTCTGAAATGTGGTTTCACCCACTTTCTAGTTGCAATTGAAAACCTTTATTGCATTCCCTCTTCTTGGGCCCCCCCCCCCCCTTTTTTTTTTGATGAAAATTTCAAAATCTACATTTATCTCCCACAGAAAGGGTTTTTGCTCCTTTGTCCTGTCGAAGACACAGTTCTACAAACTAATTGTTGTCAGGCTTTTATACAGAAATAGATGAATCCTCTGAGTATGCCCAGGGATGGTCTAACCCTTTTTTTAAAATCTGTTAGGGTTTTGTAGGGTGAGTGTTTTGTTCCCTACTCTAAGTTACTTTCACCCTAAGCTGATTTATTTTGGAAAGTGTGAAGCAGCACATAGCATAAAGCTTGACATGTGGTCAAGCTTTTTGAAACCTCAAGTTTTTGCTTTTTTTTATCTGCACTTTATGCTTCAAAGTTTCATCAGTAAAAAAGTAAAGTTCCCCTTTCAGACCATGCAATCTATAAGGCAGATGATGTAAAGGTTGTATATTTCTGTAGCCTTTGGTTAAGGAGGGTGCCATGTGGCCAGCACAATGACCAACTATCTTTACTTTTCCCCAACTAATGCTAGGTACCCATTAGAGTTGGGTGGACTCAGAGCAGCCCTAAAGATTTGAGAATTAAAAAAACATTTGTCTTCATCAGAATTAAAAACTGTAACTCTTCAGTTAGGAAACCAAAGCTCCTTCATCAGTAACTGCTGATGAACAAAAAAAAAGATTGCTTATATTGTTGTTCTCTAATCTGCTGTTTTCTTTCTTATAAATAGCAAAAAATATAACTGAAAAGAAGTAACAATCATTTCACCCAGGAATCTGCAGAGCAAGATTGATAGAAAAGAGGTTTTGTTTTATAAGCTACCATCACTTAAAAACATGAATGAATTAATTGTCCATTATTGGAAAAAAAAGTTCTATATCACCTAATGTTTTTTGTTTTGGACCAAATCTAACTGTACTGTGCAATAATAGCAGGTGATATTGTATATAATTATCTGTGTACTACCACTAGCATAAATCATAAATTATTTACCAAGCTTTTTTATTTTGACTTGCTCTTCATTCTCCATTCAAACTTCTCTGTGGCTAAAGAAGTAGATATTTTAATGATTTATTCTCCATTCAAACTTCTCTGTGGCTAAAGAAGTAGATATTTTAATGATTCATTCTCCATTCAAACTTCTCTGTGGCTAAAGAAGTAGATATTTTAATGATTCATTCTCCATTCAAACTTCTCTGTGGCTAAAGAAGTAGATATTTTAATGATTCATTCCCCATTCAAACTTCTCTGTGGTTGAACAAGTAGATATTTTAATGATTCATTTTCCATTCAAACTTCTCTATGGCTAAAGAAGTAGATATTTTAATGATTCATTCTCCATTCAAACTTCTCTGTGTATGAACAAGTAGATATTTTAATGTGATAAACTGAATCATGGTCTTCAGTTGGGCCAGTTTTTACAAAGCACATATCAACTCATTATGTCTAAAACTATATGGAGAGCTCCCTGAATTGGAAACCACTGCACAGTTCATCTCATACATTGGTCTAGTTGAAGAAAAAGAAAAACTTTGTCTGTCTGGTAAAAAGTTTGTATACATATTTCTCCTACACCCATTCCTGGTTCAAATTGAAACCTTACACAATTATTCTTTGGCATAGACAGGACCTAAAAAAGTCCTAAATCAATAAAAAACAAATTAACGAATTAGTCATTTAAATACAGTATTTAAGTATTTTGTTTGATACCAGAAATGGAAACTAATCCTTCAGTATTGACAGATAAGCTTTGATTTGATTTAAAAAAAAAAAGATTTTAAAATATTTTGCTTGTTTTGCCTGTGGAATTGCTTGTTCAGTGAGCATGCATGTTTCCTTTTAGTAAGAATAGAATCAGGTCCTAATTCTTTCATGTTTATTCATTAACTTTATCACCTCTTTATATGTAATGATTCTTCAAAATGGCCCCAATTTACAACCAGTTTGTCAGTGATACGGCTACAGTATTTCAATGTAGTATTGTTTGGTATTACTGATGTTATTATTGAGATTTAAAAAAAAAATTGATTCTGTATTGCACAACTGTCATGTTTATTGCATGCTCAGTCCCTATCTCTTTCAGGCCTTAACACAGTCAGCAAACACAACACTGCTCGAGTCAGGATTTGAACTCATGCCCCCTTTGATAGGTAGTAAAGTTCCCCTTTTAGACCTTGTGGTCTATAGGGCAGATGATGCAAAGGTCATCTGATTCGGCCAGCACAACGACCAACCTCCCTTTAATTTTCCCCAACTAATGTCAGGTAGCCATTAGAGCTGGGTGGACTACCAGACACTTAATTGCAGTAATGCATTTGTTTGACTATTGCACAAGTGTGATTGGAACAAAAAATACTTCTTTAAAAATGACAGTGTGGTTATCTTCATATGTGTCAGTCGGCCAATATCAGTTTAGTTTCATTTTCCTTTCTGGCATATTTCAGTTACTCTATGTGATGGGTTTCTCTGATAAATCATTTGTAATTACTTTATCTAGGATATTTTTAGAACAAGTGCTATCATTAAAGATCATTCTTAGTCTAAGCTGCCCCCTCCTTAAGGGGGGCTATATTATTGTTCATATCTCCTATTGGTTGTAGTGTTTTAAAGTGAAGGTCTTAAGGAGTGATTTCATTCTTTTCAATGCCATGTTGACTTATTGATGTATAATTTCTTAAAACAAATTAAAAACAAAAATTAACATCAATGTTGATTGGAAAAGAATATTCCTATTGATAATTCTTTTGTATAGTAATTTAGTTTAATGGGTTTTTTTAAATTTTTCTATTGTCAAGAGCTCTTTCTCCCTATCTTCCCCCTCCCATCTCGCTCTGTCTCTGTCTGTCTGTCTGTCCCTCTCTCTCTCTCTCTCTGTC
>JADKLZ010079391.1:4599503-4615778 GCA_021533235.1 Biomphalaria straminea
ATGATGTTAGTTAAGAATAGGACACAGTTCATGATGTTAGTTAAGAGGTCAACACAGTTCATGATGTTAATTAACAGTTGGACACATTGCATATTAGTTAAGAGTTGGATACAGTTCATGATGTTAGTTAAGAGTTGGACACAGTTCATGATGTTAGTTCAGAGTTGGACACAGTTCATGATGTTAGTTAAGAGTTGGACACAGTTCGTGATGTTAGTTAAGAATAGGACACAGTTCATGATGTTAGTTAACAGTTCATGATGTTAGTTAAGAGTTGGACACAGTTCATTGTAAAACCTGTAGTTTAACCTAGAGGAAAAATATCTTAGAAAATATTGTTTTCATTCAATTGAAAATTCCATCCAAGGTTGAGAGATCTTTCAACTCAGGATGTTAGAAGCCTTTAATGACTGCACTTTTTTTTGTTTAGTTTAGTTTAGTTATTTGATATGAACTAGAAATATTTTTCTAACTTGTAACAAAGTTTAAAAATGTGTTTGAAATTTCTTGTAAGAATAACTCAATGTCAAATGTAAAGTTTAAATACCTTTTGTAAATTTCTTTGACTTTATAGAAGTTTCCTAGTAATGGAGCCTCCTATAGTTCTACGACTTTCTTTGTAATAACACACAACTTTATGCCTAAGCATTCATTTAGTTTGGAAATATGTTCTTAATGTATGCAGACTGTGACCTCGAAGGGAGGTTATCCTGATAATGTTTACCATAACAAGTTTGACCTGAATTACCCATAGACAGTTTCTACATGTCTTGTATCATCTTGACCAGAGATGCATTCAGTCACCAACATAATAAAGACAATTGTGATGCACGCTCCCTACCTTACCTCCCTACCTTACCTCTGTTTCCATTAAGTCTAAATTCTTGACTAGTTTCTTCAAATGACATAGTCCTACATAAAGGTATAAAACAAGATGCTGTTGCAGAAGAGAATAAAAGATCTTAGAACCACAAAAGTGGATGTGCAGTGTAGAGCAATCATCCTGGTTTCTCTTAGGTTGTTACATCTACAGACTTAGTGTGTGAGAGATAAGGAACACTGTACCTATTCAATGTGTGTCTTGACACTCCAGCATGTTATGGTCTATTTTCAAGTGAAAGTTTCCAGTTCACAAAGCTGACACAAATCTAGGAGCTAGTTGCCTGTCAGTGAACTTTGACATTACTTTATGCCATGTGCTCATCACCCTTCCCCCTCCATTTCTCTTTCTCTCTAGATGAAATTAAATATAGACATTTATGACTCAGAATTTAAAAAGTTGCTTAAACAATAAATAATTCTTTCCAAGTGAAGAGAGAAGCTTTTCTTGTGGTCGTTTTTTTTTTTAACTGAAAAATACATTCTCATGTAGGCAGTCCAATAAAATCTCTAGATTCTCCAAAGTTGGAGTTGTTTTTAATTCTATTTATAAACTGTCACAATAAATATATATATATATATATATATAGTTTATGTTAGTATGGACATCTATAGTTTGTCAAAACCAAATTCTCTCATTTTTGGTGACTACATTTTCTGGACCATTCATTTCTGTTCCTAGTGCTAATTGTGTCTGGATTAAACAGTCAAATGTTCAAATGGATAAAAAAGTTAGGTTTGAATCAGTTTCTCTCTGGTTTTGCAAATTCTGACCAGCCTGTTAAATCTCAACTGTTTAAGGTGGTGAGCTATTATTATAAACACTAGTTTGCAGAGGAGCTAGTTAGAGATGCTGTAAACAGTTGAATTGCTAAATTCTTGAAGAAGTTGACTCTGTTATATACCTAGGGTCAAACATAACAATTAACAGAGGCTTAAAAAAAGAGTTAAAAAACTTTTTAAGCTTGGCATATTCTGTCACCTAGTAAAACTCAAACTATTCTTTGTTAGTGGTCTCTTCCTATAAAGTGGTGGACACTGAATGCTTGAGTCTGAAAGAATTTAAAAAAAAATGCTGGCCATCAGATATCAGGAAAAGAATACAAATATGTTTGTACTTTAACATGTCTGTACTTTAACATGTCGACACTCGGGCTAGCAAAAAAGGAGGAACTCCTCAATATTGTAAAGAGATGAAAGCTGAGCTGATTTGGTCATATTGTTAGACAAGTGTCACTGTCTTAAGTCATTGTTGGAGGTACAGTGGTGGGAGCATGAAGAATGAATCATTCAAAGAAAAGCTGGCTGGATAACATAAAAGGACTGGACTCTCATTTGAACAAATTCTGCTTTGGAAAAGTGAGGGTAATTGGTTACAGGGACAGCACCCGTAGAACAAAACTCAAGGGACAGATGATTTGAGAACCTTAGGGTGAAGCTATAAGAGTACCCCTTTCAGACATTGCAATCTATCTACACTTGGCCACCACACAGCCTAGAATAAAGCTTTGTTCTTTCTGTCTCTCTAGGTTTATCTATGCACACTAGAATTAAGACCTATCCATTGATGTCAACTTATTAAAAATAACCTATAGCCTGAAATAGACCAGAGTATCTGCTGGGAGTCCTTTATATGACTGCTGTGTGTATGCCATACAGACAGGTAAACTGAGCAGCCAAGTGTTTGCACTGCTAGAATGTGTACCTTCCCACCCCTCTGTTATAGACATCTTTTTTGTTTAATCTTACCTTGAATAGCAAGTAGTTCAATAAGAAAGGTATAGGTTTATTTCTGTGCACAATCTGGGACAACTCCACATCTTAACACTTGACTGTTTTCATCCAATTGTTTTGGGATCAGTCTCTGCATACTAAACATTTACATACTTAAACACTTTACTATTATCATCCAATTGTTTTGTGTTCTTCAGTACTGTATACTAAACATTTACATACTAAACATTTACACATTTAAGATTCTCTAAGTGAACTTTGACCTGACAATACAGAGATCCAGATATTATTTATTCCTTCATGTTTATTAGAAACTTGACTAAGTGGTTTGATACTAGGACACTAGGGTAACACATTTTTTGTTTTTCTAATTATTTATTAGGTTGTACTAATATGTTTTTAAATTTTTATTATGGTTCAGCTTTTAAACTTTTTTTAAAAAGTAACCTAAATATAACTTTTGGTATTGGTCATGAAATCAATTTATTAATCGTTTGAGCTAGTTTTATTTCAGAAACTTTAAGTTGTTTATTCAATAGACTAGGCTGTGTGTAACACAGGCTGTGTCTGCTAACTTTACATGGGTGTGACTGTCTGCCTTGTGTCATATTTCATTGCTTAACTCTGCTTTACCTTTTGTCATTGTAACATTTTAAAATGTCTATTTCCTGGTTTCTATGTGCGTTCTGTTAGTCCTGTCAGCAAGAATGTAACCTAGTTTGTTTAGCTAAACATGTCAAAGTAACTAAGTACCTGGAACTTACATCATTGGGAATTACATACATATGAACTTTTTAATGGAACCTCAATGACCCAAAGGTGTGATAAGAACTTAATGAGACACAGGCTGTGTTAGGACCTCATTGAGACACAAGCTGTGTTAGGACCTCATTGAGACACAGGCTGTGTTAGGACCTCATTGAGACACATGCTGTGTTAGGACCTCATTGAGACACAGGCTGTGTTAGGATCTCATTGAGACACAGGCTGTGTTACGATCTCATTGAGACACAGGCTGTGTTAGGATCTCATTGAGACACAGGCTGTGTTAGGACCTCATTGAGACACAGGCTGTGTTAGGATCTCATTGAGACATAGCTTTTTTGTTTTTGTCTGTTTTCTGATGTTTTTAGCATATTGTCAGGAAAACAAAATGAGTGGTAGATTATAATATTAACAGTTATGTCTTAGTTGAGAAGTTTGTCCCTTCTGAAACACACCTTGTCACACCATGCTACAGCACCTGGTGACATGTCCAGGCAGGAAATATCTGAGGTGTTGTTATTGTAAATACTAAGTATTGGTCTCTAGTAGCAAGAGTGTGTTGGAAATGTTCATACTAACTCTTCCCTCTGTCTCAGTGGGCCACATGTCTCACCTTGCTTCTAATTACATTTCTTTTTCCTGCTCAAGTTGTAATGGATATTTTATCTTGTTTGCTTGTCTTTGGTATCACTGCTTCATTTGCTCTCTCTCTCTCTGTGTATATATATATATATTTATATTATATAATATCCCTTTCCTCACATGCTATAGCTTTTAAATATTATAATAAGAAATTTCTGTAAATATTATAATTTTATTATATTAACAAAAAAACAAATTAGGAACTCTCTTATATTAAAATTATTGTTTTACATTCACCGGGAAGTAAAAAGGTTTCTAAAATTTCTTTTTTTCCTTCTTCACAAATGTGTACTACAATTTCTGTGAAACATTCAGCTACATGAACAAACTCTACATTTGTTTGTAATTTACATATTGGTATATGCCTTTAAAGAATGTAAATTAGAAATGGTTCTTAAATAGCTGAAATCTGTAGAAAAAGAAACATAATATGTTTATTTATACATTTCTGTCTTTGCTTTTGCTTGCAGAGTGCCAAGGCGAGATATAAGTGCCTTTTGGAATTCTAAAAAATTTGATATGAAACAAACATGGAACAAGAAGAAGAATGGAAGAATTGAGGTTTTAGTAAAATAAGGTAGCTAAATAGCTTGGTTGTCTCCCTTTCCTGGCACTTGCCATAAGGTCAAGACAAAAAAAAAACAGCATGTGTTTAAAATACAGGGTTGTTTCAATGTATCTGAATTGTTAGCAAAACTAAGAAGTTCCCCTTTTAGACCTTGTGGTCTATAGGGCAGATGATGTAAAGGTCATCTGATTCTGTGGCCACGGTTAACGAGGGTGTCATGTGGTCAGCACAACGACCAACCGCCTTTACTTTTCCCCAACTAATGTCAGGTACCCATTAGAGCTGGGTGGACTCAAGGGCGCCCGAAAATCCCGAAATAAAAATCCCAGTCTTCACCAGGATTCGAACCCGGGACCTCCAGTACGGAAGCCAAGCGCTTTACCGCTCAGCCACCGCGCCCTCGCAAAACTAAGAGCTCTATATAAATCTCAAAGATGTTTTTTGTGACTTTATTCATTATCATTGTTTCCAAGCTCACTGTGTTCAAAGTTTTATTTTTGTTTACACAAATGGAAGCTGTTTGTTTTTTGACATTTATTATCTCATTCATGGACATTGCTGTAAGAGGTGAGACTGAACAAGACTAGAACAAAGCATCTTTACTTAGAAGATCTATAGGAACTGTTTGAACATTTGTGTGCATGCCTGCTTCCTACTATCTTAAATAACAAAAATGCACACACTTAATGCCTGGTCGAGCGGTTTGCACGCTGGACTGTCGTTTGGATTTATCGATGGTCCCGGGTTCAAACCCTGCCCGCTCCCATCCCCCGTCATCCTGCAGGAGGTTTGGACTAGGAAGTAACTATCTTCAACTCTGAAGGAACATCCGAAACATGTAAAACATTTTTACAAAAAACATTTTTTTTACCTTAAGACACACATTATATGTGCCTAGTATAAACATATTCTCTATGCAATGTGACTGTTTGGCTCAGAGGACCAAGAAACTCCACCAGTATTCTAAAGGTCAATGGATCACATAGACCTTTGTCCACTAGGTATATCAGTTATCACATTTGAAACAGTAATGTCTTCTGCAAAGTGTTTCAGATTAGACTTAAGTAAAAAAAATATTTGTTTCTTAAATCTTTGATGATGGTTGCTTGGGGGTATTGGAGGGATTCTGCACAAAACTGTATCATTTATACCTAGAAAGCTAGCATACAATAAGACATTTTTGGATGTGTGGTTAAATGGCGCAATTCAGTAGGCTAACTGAGGGGGATTAAGTTCAAAACCCTTTTTTAGCTTAAGCATTTTAAGTTTGAAAAGGCCCTGTCTGATATGTGTTTATTGGGCATGGAAACATTACTGCCAATAACCTCAGCCCCCCAAAATCAATGCATCAAGAGCCCACTAATCATGTTGTAGTATTAAAGATGTGCTTCACTTGATCAAGTAAATAAATAATAATAGTAGATTGGTCTAAAGATTTATTGATAAAATACAAAATGTATGTTTTCCATTGTTTGATTTTCAGGTTCCGGTACCTTCTACTTCTTGGTAATGTCTTGACATAATAGTCTTGAAAGGTGGGACAGAAACCCTTGTGTGCACTTGATTGAAGATAAATGTTCCAGTTCTTCTCTGAGAATGTCCATGTCATGTAGGTTGTGATGTTTGCTCTGAGAATGTCCATGTCATGTAGGTTGTGATGTTTGCTCTGAGAATGTCCATGTCATGTAGGTTGTGATGTTTGCAATCATTGGGTAAACCTGTTTTGACCAATTGCACTCGTCCCGGCCTGCTTGATATGATGACTGAAGCTACAAACTAGCCAGAAAGGATAAAGAAACAAGTGGGAAATTTAAAGAATTTAATAAAGTACTGTACAGGTGCTAGGGGACATAAGCCCAACAAACAAAAAATGAAAAGAGCCAATGAATTTAAGGTTAATAAATAATGAGAGTTAGTCATAGATAAAAACGAAATCATATTAGCATTTGTACAGATAACTTTACCGTCGTAAAGAAGTTACAAAGAAGTTACTTTTGCTTACTTTTGTTGCTATGATGTCTTAAGGAGCAGTGAAAAATTTCTTACCTAGATATTGTCACTGCCATGAGGTTGTGATTGGAGCAATCTGTTGTCATAGAAACCAAATTGCACTAATCCCGGCCTACATCCACGTGACATTAGCTGCCATGTGTGTGACATTAGATGCCTTGTATGTGACATTAGCTGCCTTGTATGTGACATTAGATGCCTTGTATCTCAGCGATCTTCAGTTCTCCAACAATGATCAAGTATTCATTCTCGCAACTCTTTAAATGTTAACTGAATAATTTTTTTTATCAAGATTTCATTGATCAAATTTTGTATAATAAGATTGAGACTGTTTTGTTGATTGTATTAGAGAGGAGGAGATTGTGAGCAATTTTGCTCTGTTATTTCTATACAAAACATTTGTGTATGCTGGTAAATATTTTTAATTAATCAACTTTATGTACAATGTTTAAATTGTTAATTAGTGGCTGATGTTTACAGTTTTTGTATTTTCAAAATATTTTTTTATATTTTTGGGGTTGCTGCACATCAGCACAATTAATATGCTATACACAAGTATTTTTATATTAATATTATTTCAACCATTTCTCTGAATGTCGCATTGTTGAGTACTCTCAACAATGCAAGATGGTGTTACTCTCATTACAGACATTTCAGATGATGGTATTGGGAAAATCTTTAGAAGTCTTGACTCCCATCCTTTTAGATTTCATTCTCTTTTTTTAAATGCATTTCATCTTAATATTTAAAATTTTTTAAAATTAAAATTTGTATTCTTTAATTATAAAATTTTTAAGCCAGCTCAAAATTTATTCCATTCCATACTTTGTTTTCTTGAATATTTATTAGACTATTGGACTTAGGGGCGCCCCAAAAATTCCCAAAATTCAAAATCCCAGTCTTCATCAAGACTCGAACCCAGGATCCTATGTTTGGAAGCCAAGTCAACCATTCAGCCACCGACCCCCTGGTAGTGGTTCCTCTTTTTTTTAGCTAATTTAACTGGGCCCAAAATAATGTAAGTAATACAATTTATCAGTGCATTTGTGAAAACTGAAGTCATGAAATGTTGGTTTTGTAATTTTTCAATATTAAAGCATTAAATATCTACTCCAAAGGCTGAACATCTCAGTACATCGATTTATAAATTAACTTAATATATTTCTTTTTTTCAGTACTCATTTTAAACTTAATTAAATATTTTCTTTAATATTGTAGTTTTTTCATTTTTGTAAAATGAAATCAAATGTGTTAGAATGTATAATATAATGAAAAAGTTACTTAGTTTTATCAATTTTATCCCCTTTCGTTCATAAAGCAAATACTCTTCTGTTTTTTTTAAACGAAATAATATGCAAATAAACAAAATTAAATTAAAAAGAGAAATACACATATATTTTCTTTTAGTTTTTGAAAACCCTTGCTTAATCGTATGCAGAAATGGTACATATATTGTAACAATAATTTTTTAAAAATAGTGTATCAACAGTGTTTGGGATTAGGTGTTATGTTCAAAATGTTTAAAATATTTCAATCTTGAATGATTTTTGCATCCAATTGGACAATGAAACTGACCTATATAATACCTTAACTTTTGAAATCAATAATATCATGGATGCCCACAATTTCCATCGTTTGGGGGCCCGGAGGGACTGACCACTTGGGGGGGGGGGCTCCTACATTTTGCGTAATGTTTAATTTTTAATGTAAAAAACACTCATACCCCTCAAGTGGGGTACCAGGGGGATTTTCAAATTCTCCCCCCTCCTGCCCCACGCTAGCTACGCCACTGTAAAGCAAATTGTCCGAAATTTAGTTTATACGTGTACTAGCATTAGCCATGCAAGGGAAATAATAAGATAATTATAAAGGAAGCGTATAACTTTCATTGTAAGGGAAGTAATATAGTAACATTACTATTCATAACATTTACCTCAGTTACTTCCCATTAGTATTATTATTTATAGATGTATATATTTATATATATATATATATATATTACGCTGTAAGAATATTAAGCAGAGCAAGAGAGGATTTAGGCCTCTCAAGCCCTCACTCAAATGGAGTTTGATGATGGTGATGATATTGCTTTTACAATGTAATAATAATAATAGGCTTGTCTTCGAGTCCGAAGATTAGTGAGGAATACAGTGTTTCCCGTGGCTGTGCAGTCCCAGCTGTGACCTACATATTTTGCCACATCCAGGGCAAGCAAAACCATTGTCCACAGGTGGTCGGTTTAGATTTTCTTTTCGTCGTCTGCGTTTGTCCTCGGCGGCAGATTTTCTTTTGGTCTCAAATGTGTATCCCGCGGCCTTTGTGAGTGACCTCCAGCTGTCTCGTTCCGACGCCGCATGCAGCCAGGTGCTCTCCTCTATGTCAGCCAAGGAAAGTTGACGCCTAAGCTGGTCTTTGAAGCGTTTCCGTGGGGCGCCTCTGTTACGTCGACCACCTTTTAGCTCACCAAAAAAGACTGCCTTTGGCATACGTTCGTCTCCCATACGGGATACGTGCCCTGCCCAGCGTAGCTGTCGGATCATAAGAAGTCCCTCTATACTGTCTATACCGGCGTTCGCAAGGACATCGCTGTTTGTAGTGCGGTCTTGCCATCGTATGTCCATGATGGAGCGCAAGCACCTTTGGTGAAAGCGCTCAAGGAGTCTTAGCTGTTTTCTATATAGTGTCCATGTCTCAGAGCCATATAGAAGGGTTGAGAGAACCACCGCCTGGTAGACATTTACTTTTGTAGGTAGGCGGAGCGATTTGTTCTTCCAAACTCTCGCCTGAAGGCGTCCAAAAGCGCTACTGGCCCTGGCCAGACGGTTATCAACTTCCCTTGAAAGTGAGGCGTCATTTGACACTATGCTACCAAGATATGTGAAGTGGTCTACCACGTTAAGGGGATGCCCGTTTACTGTGATCCTTGGGGCTGAGTATGTTTCATTGGGTGACTTCTGGAACATGACTTCTGTTTTCCCGAGGTTTATAGATAGTCCGAAAGAGGTGGCAGCGTAGGCAAATTCGTTTACCGCGTTCTGGAGGTCATTTTCATTGTGAGCTAGCAGGGCGCAATCATCGGCATAGAGAAGCTCCGTTATGACCATCTCCTTTGTTTTTGTGTGGGATAGTAGACGTCGGAGATTAAACACGCTGCCGTCACAACGAAACCGGATGTAGATGCCTTCATGCAATGTAGACCATTTTTAATTTACAAGCACTAAATTTATTGTTGCTTTTAGTCTATTGATTTACTGATACACCCACGTGGAGAGAGAGCATAAAGAAGGGGTCTTTGATTGCAGATGCCATACACAACAGAAGCAGAAAGAAGGGTGAAAGTGCAACGGCGCCTGGTGACTACATATGCCCACCCTTCGATCGCTGCTGTGTATCAAGGATCGGCCTCTTTAGTCACACAAGAGCTTGCAAGGGGAAAAGATCGTTTCTCGAGACGTAAAATGCCACAGGAGTCTATTGATAGATTATCTGCAGTTTATTTCTTACGTAAATCTAATCTAAATTACATCTAATGTAAGCACATCCTTGATACGGACCACTTCACTTATCTGGAAAGTAGGGTTAGTAAAAACGGCGGAGCTGATGATGATATACTAATTCGAATAAATAAAACTAGGTTTGCCTTTTCAACTCTTCAAGCAATCTGGCGCTCTAAGGCAGTATCTCTACATAACAAGATACGAATCTATAATACACACGTTAAGTCTGTCCTTCTATACGGTTCAGAAACTTGGAGAGTCACTAAAACAAATATGGAAAAGCTCCAGACCTTTATTAACAGATGCCTATGCCGGATATTAGGAATTAGGTGGCCAGAAAAGAATACCACTACCGATTTGTGGAACAAAACTAGACAAAAGCCCATAGCCCAAGACATCACAAAACGAAAATGGAGCTGGATAGGACACACCCTGCGAAAACCAGCTACCAATGTTGAAAATCAGGCACTTGACTGGAACCCACAAGGAAAGAGGAAAGTGGGCAGACCCAAGCAAACCTGGAAGAAGTCAGTCATCAGTGAAGCCGAGGGTACCGGAATGACATGGGAGCAGATGAAGAAAGCTGCTCAGAACCGAGTTCGGTGGAGAGGCGTGGTTGTAACACAATACTCCCATGGGACTTAACAGGAAAAAGTCAAATTGCATCTAAATAATGCCAGTTTTGTGTTTTGCATCTAGATCGAGCAAATATAGATCTACAGTGTGCTAATGCGCCCGAATGAGTCACTGGTTTTGGTTTAGTCTTGAGACGGGGCAAAATCTGGAGTGGCTTATCAAGCCGATTCTAGAGCGGCCGACATTGCCACAATTCATGCATCTGTATGCATCAGATTTAGGGCTAGCGGACAGTGCAGCTTTCTTATCCATAAGAAAGACCATAATGGAGCGTAAACATCTTTGATGAAAGAAAGCGTTCAAGTAGACTTAATTGGTTTCTGTATAATACCCATGTCTCAGATCCATATTGAAGGGTTAGTGAACCACTGCTTGGTAGACACTGATTTTTTTTAGGCAAGCGAAGCGATATATTCGTCCAAACGCACTACCAGCCCTGACCAGATGGTCGTCAACATACCTTGAAGCGATGCGTCACTTGATACTATTCTTCCTAGATGTGAAGTGGTCTACTACGTTAAGGGGGGCTGTTCATTTACATTTATATATCTTTGGATCGAGTAGGTTTTTATTGGGTGACTTCTGGAACATAACTTGTGTTTTCCCGAGGTTTGTAGATGCACCAAAAGAGGCGACAGCGTTTGCAAATCCAAAGACCGCGATATGGATATCATGTACAAACAGCGATGCCCTTGCGAACGCCGGTATGGACAGTATAAATAGATGGATTTCCTATGATCCGACAGTTACGCTGGGCAGGGCTCGGATCCCTTACGGGAATGAACGTATGCCAAAAACTTTTTTTTTTATAAATTTGATGAGCTAAAAGTTGGTGGACGTAACAGATGCCCAACGGAAATGCTTTAACCCATTCTCTCCTAATTGATGGTACCAACGTTGATTTGATCTTATTAAATTAAATAAATGTATAATTTTATGAACTTTATTTTGTGTTATATAAAAAGAGTATGCATTCTCATTTAATTCTATACCAGATTAGACATGTTCTGATAACAAATGAAAACGTTATTGAAGCTTAATCATAACAGGGAAGTGAAATAGTAGGTCTAAAGCGCAAATTGAAACGTGGAAAAAAAGGTTACGGAGAGAATGAGTTAAAGACCAGCTTAGGCATCAACCTGCTTTAACTGACATAGAAGAGATCACCTGGTTGAAGGCGGCTTTTAAACGAGACATCTGGAGGTCACTCACAAAGGTTACGGGATACACATTTGAGACCAAAATACAATATGCTGCCGAATACAGGCGTGGAAGGCGAACCGAAAATCTAAGTCGACCACCGGCGGACAATGGTTATGCCTGTGCTTAATGTGGCAAATTATGTAGGTCGCAATTGGGGGTACGTAGCCACGAGAAATACTGCATTCTTCATTAATCTTCGGACTCGAAAACAAGCCTTATTATTATTAAGAAGCTGGTCTTTTGGGGCAATAACGAAAATATAATACAAAGGTTTAATAGAAATTTAGCGGTTCTAATCTTATCTTATATAATACAGACGTTACTAAAAAAAAGAAGATGATTACGTCCTACACGTTATGCATTCAGTCATGCATATTAACCAATGATCTAAATTCTACCAAGTCACATCTTTTGCTGACTAGCTCAGGCAACCCATTCCATGCTCAAATAGCACTAGGGAAGAAGGAGCATTTGTATAAATTTGTTCTAGCATATGGAACGAGGAATATGCATTTATCTTTGTGTCTTTCTGAGTATTTTATTACATTTTGTTTTTGTATTTGAAGATTATGGTTCTGTGTTTTATTTTTATGCATACTTGCTACTTAACGTTTTAGTCTTCGCGACTTGCGGTGTTCAGGCTGCAAATCTGTCAAAACCACGTCTTAGCAAATCGCCCAAATTTAATGCGAATCCCTTTAGTTGTTTAAGAGATCTATTGATACATAAGTCAGTCAGTGGTATGTTACAAATATAATATAAATTGATCGTGAGAATTCTAAACTGAGGGAATATCTGAAACCTTCATGAATAGTACAGTTAACTAAAGGTATATAATCAGGCAATTCATAACCATTATACCTTATAGTTCTTACTTCCCTTAGTATACTAAAATGTTCTATAAAACTTTATAAATGAATCTAAAGGTTAGTGAAATGTTTTGTTCATTTTCAGATTTTTCCTTTATTGAACCCATGGTCATTATTAATTTCGTGAAGTTTCGTCATATGTAAACGGTTGCCCAGGATGCTATGATTGACAATTCTATTAGCGGCCTGTTAGTATTTAAAATGATTTGGTTTGACTTATGTGATACATTTTTACACTTTTGATACATAGTCTTAATATTTGTCTCCAAAATATTTTGGACTGGAAAAAAAATCGTAAATGCTTTAGATTATGATAATGATTTACCATTGTCACGTGTTTATTATGTTTATTTGTCTTGAATATCTTGATATGGTAACTTGTGACATATGCGGGTTCGGAGGTGCCTTGAGTATTATTCAAACACTTTAATAATCAATGAAGTAACAAAGTGCTGATATGTTTCTTGAGTTTTTATTAACATAAACTTGAACTTGAAACAATGAATGTATGTACACACGATATATAGAAATAAAACAGATACAGGATTCAGTAAAAATAATCAATAAGATAGGTAAATATTTACTTTTAAAACTGGCGACGTTTAAGTCTAACTTTCTAGCTCTCTCTAAGTATATCTATCCGTCCCAAGCTACTACTCCTACTTTTATATCTTTTCTTGGAATAAAGAACCGTGACATCTCAATACCCTTCCTTGACTCCTTGACCCGTTTACATTCAATTTTCCTTTAAATTGGCATTGTAATTTAACCTTTGTTAATTATCTTGCCTTGAACTAAGTTTTTAGTCGTCTTTCTGGCCTCTAAGCGTGGGTACGCTGACCTGGTTTGACCTAGGTAAAACTGTCCTCATCTTGTGAACAATGGGGTGTAAACTGGGACATGAGTGTCACCACAGAGGCGTGACAACCATAAATATTCTACATACGTAGGCCTACATGTCATACGTAAAGTATGATGGTTTGTTAGCTAGCTTGGCTGAGAGACTATAGGCCTAGAAATGAATCGCTGAAATATTTTCTAAATACTACGCTCGAGGCTTTAAAGATTTACTTTGTGATAACTGACTAACAATCGCTGTACTAAATACTAAGCTGGAGGCTTCGGAGATTGACTCTGTGATGACTGGCTTGTAGTTGTACTAAGTTGTAGTTGTACTAGGTTGTAGTTGTACTAAGTACTGCGCTCTAGGCCTGGACACGGTTTGGTTCAAATCTTTCGTGGACTTCTCATGCAAACACTATAAAACAAGAGTTTCTCAATAAATCACACACACACAGTTACAGAGAGAGAGAGAGAGAGAGACAGAGAGAGAGAGAGAGCGAGAGAGAAAGAGAGAGAGAGAGAGCGAGAGAGAGAGAGAGCGAGAGAGAAAGAGAAAGAGAGAGAGAGAGCGAGAGAGAAAGAGAGAGAAAGAGAGAGAGAGAGAAGAGAGAGAGAGCGAGAGAGAAAGAGAGAGAGAGAGCGAGAGAGAAAGAGAGAGAGAGAGAGCGAGAGAGAAAGAGAGAGAGAGATAGAGAGCGAGAGAGAAAGAGAGAGAGAGAGCGAGAGAGAAAAGAGAGAGAGAGAGAGAGAGAGGGCGCCAGCACTGATCAAAATGTTTATCATTTAAAGATTTAAAAATTATGCTAAGGTTCTATTTGAGTAGGTGTAGTTCGAGTCCCAGTGAAAATTCGGATCTTAAGCTTCAGGATCCCTGATAATTGTAATGGGTAACCAGGGGCGTGGCTAGGGTGGGGAAGGGGTTGGGAGAATTCGAAAATCCCACGGGCCCCACTTGAGAGGGGCCCGAAATGAGCGGGTTTTTTTTACATGAAATATTAAGCGAAATACAGGGTCCCCAAAAGAGGTCAAGTGCCCCCCCCCCTGGGGGCCCGAAGGATGGAAAATTCCTAGCTACCCCCTGTGGGTGCCTGACATTAGAGGTAAAAACAAGAAAAACATGTTATTTTTTTTTAAAGGCAATACCTCCCTTATAATTTATATGACTTTAAATATAATAAAATATTCTTAAAAAAGAAATAATTTTTGAAAACATTTACATTGGGTATCGAATCCGTGATTTTGACACCACCAGTTATTTAAACGAACAATGTTATACGTTCGGCCAGCGGGCAACGCATTCAAGTGCAATTATTTATTGGTAATTAGTAATTACATTATATGGCAATCTGACAGTCCACCCCTGGTCGTTTGAGCCGTTTTTGAGATCATTGTTCAGGTTCCACCCACCAAACTTCCATGAGGCTATGACTTAAATAGAGGCATTGTATAAACAAAACAACAACAACAAAAAGGTGAAAACTCTGAAATTTTAAATATTTTATCTCTGAAAAAAAAAAAAATGAAAATACTGCGTGATAAAATCTTTTATCGAACAGTGTTCCCGGATATTTGATAACGCGAACACACTGACAGCTTTTATCTCGCTAATTGGGTGGCAAAACTAAAAAAGAAAAACAGAAATCGTTTTAATTTTTTTTTTCTAAGTTAGTCCAACAGGATTTATAAAGGAAAGTTCTCCTTTCAGACTAAGCAATCTATGGGGCAGATAATGTAAAGGTTATCTGTTTCTGTGGGCTACGGTTAACTAGGGTGTCATGTGACCAGCACAACGACCAACCGCCTTTACTTTTACCCAACTAATGTCATGTACCCATTAGAGCTGGATGGACTCTGAGGCGCCCAAATATCCCAAAATTTAAAAATCCTACTTTTTAAAAGGATTCGAACCTGGGACCTTTGTTCGGAAGCCAAGCGCTTTACAAATCAGCCACCGCTGTTTAATTCAACAGGAATTTTCTATTGATCGAAAACGAGGTTAACTGTAATATAAAAATAAATTTGTTGCTTTCAGTCAAAACTTTATATGCACTTCTAAGGCGTGTCTTTGAACTTATTATGACGAGTCATACCAAAGGGGCGGTCATTACTTTCCATTCCCTCGTGTGCTTCCTGTCTGTCGCCCTTTAGTTTACAAATGAGAGCATGGCCTTTTTTCCTGAACACATATTCATGACTCCAAGTAATACACAATCATATGTGTGTTTCTATTAAGAGTCGTATAGCTGTGCTGTAAATTACTTCATTAACAATCCTAACTGGCGAAAAGCGGTGTTAGAGATTATTACTCAGAATATGGTAAATAATTTAAATCAAAACATTATTAGTGCACGTTGGAATTGTCTAGAGTTTACTAAATCTAAATACCCTTTTAAACAAGACAAATATCTAATTGCTATTTAACACATTTACAGCAACATTAAGCTCTTTCTGAAACAGTTGGGAGAAAAGCTGACCAATCAGATGGTCCTGATACAGTCAGGAGAAAAGCTGACCAGTCAGATAGTTCTAAAACAGTTGGGAGAAAAGCTTACCAATCAGATAGTTCTGAAACAGTTGGGAGAAAAGCTGACCAGTCAGATAGTTCTGAAACAGTTGGGAGAAAAGCTGA
>JADKLZ010079391.1:4678605-4691241 GCA_021533235.1 Biomphalaria straminea
GGAGAGAAAGAGTTAAGTAATGTCTGTATTTATGATAGGATAAGAAGGGCTTTTTTTTAGCAGAACATATTGGAACGTCTGATCCCCACTCCATGTTATAAGGCTAAGAAGACAAATCGTTTTAAGTAGAAAGGAATGTGGAAAATATGCAAATTCTATTGTGTATTCCTTGAAATGGGAATGATAAAGGAGGCAATCTCTGTACAAAAGGATGTAAAGTAGGACACATAGTTTAGAGGAATTTCTGGAATTGTACCTTTCTATTTGAACAATCTCAAACGTTATCCCTTCTTTAGGCCATTCACCTCACTATTTTTCAGAGAATGCCTTTTTTTATTTAAAATGGAGAGGAGAAAGTGAAAGAGGGTTGGTCTGAATTTTAACACCCTTTACAAACACATTTTAATAATGAAGTTGTTATAATATAGAGGCACAGTGGCTGAGCAGTAAAGCGCTTGGCTTCTGAACTGGGAATCCCGGATTTGAGTCCTGGTCACATAACATTCTTGTTAACCGTAGGCTACAGATGACCTTTACATCATCTGCCTTATAGGCCACAAGGTCTGAAAGCGGAAATTTACTTTACTTAGTTATTGCATAAAGAATTTTAGAAATTCTTTTCATTATGAATATAAATGTTATGAAATAAAAGATAGTTATTTTTATTTCAAATCTATATTAGGTGTTATAAGAATATGGTATGTCTAATAGTTTAATATTATCTTAATTTCTTTTTAAGGTGAATATGAGACAGACCCCAATCAAGCTTGGGCTAAATGTTTGAAAAATCCTGGCCATAAAGATTTCATACTTTTCAAACATTTTTCTGTCACAGATCTACCTCTGCAATATCAGCATCAAGATATTTTTAATTTAATCAAATACTTAGGTAATCTTGTTGTAAAAATTACTGTAGCAGTTACTAGTACTTCTCGACCGAAGTACAAGGAAAATAAACTGTATCCTTGTTATACTAACAAAGGCTTGAGAAAGCAAAGGTATGGAAGTGGCAGGGTCTGGGATGTTCAGATATTTGGTGAAGGTGATAACAGACTTTGCCCGTGCAAAGAATGTCAAAGATCAAATTCACCCTTCAAATGCTGGGGGGAAGTAAACATCGTCACAGCGACCCATGTAGTGTTTGACAATCTGGAGGGCCAGTTTGCTAAATGTTTGTGGAACTACAGCCACAAAGACAGCAAATATACATGTCTAGAAGGCATTGGTGTTGTCAACAGTAACATTGATACGGATCTGTGCTATTTCAGATGTGTGACCCATGATGTTCAACTAGTAGACCGGCTGAAAATTGGAATAGACAAGTATAATGAGCAATGTGAGGTGGTCTATCAAAATTTTACTAGACCATTGGGCACAAACGCAAAGTTCGTAGCCATTGTCTCTCACCCACATGGCAATTACAGGCACGTATCAGTTGGTGAGTGCAACCAGATCAGCAAGACACCTAGTGGAGAGACATGGTACAGCTACACCACTTGCACATGTCCAGGTAGCAGTGGCGCACCGGTATACCATTTGGGCAAAGAGAAAGTAAGATGGTCTAATCATCACCATAGTGGAACAGACATGCCTGTCAATTTTAGTGGTGTGTGCTGGAACTAATGTTCAGCTACCTATGAATAAAGATTTTAACACAAATATTCCAGTTGTACATATTGTTCAAGAGGCATGGTGGCTGAGTGGAAAAGTGCTTGGCTTCCAAACCTAGGGTTTTGGGTTCAAATCCTCCTGAAGACTGGGATTTTTAATTTCAGGACTTAGACCCTCTCTGCGTTCACCCATCTCTAATAGGCACCTGACATTAGTGGGGAAATGTAAAGATGGTTGGTCATTGTGCTGGCCTTGTTAACCATTAACCTTCTCCCCAAAGATTAATCTACAATCTAAACTAAGAACAGGCCATAAAACTCTTTTAAATTACCATCTTTACAAAAAAAATCCCATACACCTAGATTTTTGTAGACACTGTGTCCACCCTTATAAAACTGTAAACCACATCCTCTTTGAATGCCCCTTCCTAATTGACCTTAGGCAAAGCCTACTACCACTTCAGCCCAACATAACCAACACCATGTAAAGCAGTTCTAATTGAAGAGAGCGGCACTCAATTTTTCCTTAATTTGTTGTAAAATATTAAGTTGTTTTGTAGAATATTTTTGTTACATTGTTATTTATTGTCATATTACTATTAGCACTTAAAAATGTATAATTTCATTCAATATAATTTCCTATTGATTGCGCTAGAATGCATTAGTATAAGTTTAAGTGATCTCTCTTTCCTAGAGCAATTAAAGTATGAAACTGGTTACCTGAATCAGCCAGGAAAGCCCAGTTTCTTAGATTCTTGTTAACATAAATGATAATCTTTTCTGTGGCCCACCATCATTTAGGGTTTCAGTTGGCCAGCACAATGACCCACAGTTTTACTTTTCCCCAACTAATGTCAGGTACCATGTATAGTTGGACGAATTCTGGTGTACCCTAAAAATACTTTTAAGTCACAAAGCCATTTTCACTAGAATTACAAAAACATCTGTTTATTTACTTTAAAATAAATATTCCTTTTTTTCAATAAATAGATCTCTGCACACAAAATATCCCTTTTCAGTAAAAGTAATAACCTCCACTTCAACATGTTCCTACCCAGCAGACAAACCCAGCCTCACTTTCATTCTTACCCATCATTCTGCGACTGCAGTGGGTCCCATACTTTCATAGGGCAGGGCCCATGTTAATTCTAAGTGTATAAATTATTAAATTAAACAATTTTATAACTTACAACAGATTTCTCATAGCCTCCTGATATCTCTAGAAATTGTTAAAAATACGAAAAAGTCCTGGAAATATCTGGAAATTATTAAAATTTTTTGAAAACTCATACAAATCCCATGAAATATATAGACAAAAATTGTCATTTGGGTGTGTCGTTCAATATGGAAAATGCCGATCCTATGTGCGATTAAAAAAAACGGCATTAAGTAACATCTGTTATTGTGGAATCGAGTGAAAGAATCTTCTCGTGCCTCAAACTAATGAAGAATTACTTAAGGTCAACAATTCTCAACATTTGGTAATTCTTGCTATTGAGCCTGATCTATGTAGGAAATAGAATTTGTATGATATACTGTACGACTTCGCTACAAGCAAGGCTCGTATGGTAATTCTGTATGTAGTAAAGGATAAATAAAATATAAATACAAATTTATTTTCTAATACAAACTCTAAATTTTCACTTATCCGTATCCCTATCCAAACTAGGTCCCGCGAAATCCGTTTCACATTGGGCTCTACAATGGTTAAGTCCGGCACTGCTATTTAGTGACGGGTGAATACAGAGTAGATTGCTTGTTCTCTTTCCATGACTTCTTAGTAACAATGACTAAGTCTGGCCCTGCTATTTAGTGACAGGCGAATACTACTTGTTTCCCCACCCTCACCCCGCCCCTCTTTTTTTTTTCATCTTTAAATAATGTAGGGTAACTCTACACCATCTGACTTGCAAAAATAAAAGAGTGATCTTTCCATTATGTGGTGTCCAAACTCTTGAGTCATGAAGAGAAATAAATTTATAGAGATAATTAACTCTCAAAATGCTTCCATTGTTATCTATTTCTATAAACACATTTGTCTTAATTTACTACCTTGTTGCATTTACAAGTAACAATGTTTTACTCACTTGTATTTTAAACATGCTTCTTACATATAAAATGTATGATTCTTATTTTTCTTGATACCTCGCTCATTAACAAAGGCCTAATAACTGCTAACTTAATTTTAATGTTTGTATTGATACAGACAAAACTCAAATGGTGAGTAATCGTTTTACTTATTGTATTTGATTTAAAGTTGCATGCCCATAAATGATATTTTGTCTGTAAACTATTTGTTAATGAAATATTTGTGGGTCTAACAGTGAATAAAAATTTTAACTTCTAGTTTTTATTTTATGGAAAAGATTGCTTTGATATACAATAGTTTCTATAACTATATATGATATTGATTAAAATGGCTTCGATGTATAAATGTCTTTATCTTAAAAATATGTTGTGTTTAAATGCAGATGCCTGTTAATACATGTTTTGGCTTTTATGTGTTAATTAAATGTGTGTGCATGCATGTTCTCAGTGAAAAAACAAATAGTTGTTTTTAGTGACTCTATTATAGTTAAGCATTGTAGTTAATTAGTAACTACCATTACATGGGTTGTATTGTACTGCTGATATGCCTAACATAATTTAATGAAGGCCATTATATATGCTTTGTAATGGAACTTCCAAAAACTCTCTCTCTATTATAATATTGTTTATATAATTGCTGCCAATCTGCTATATATGAGATTTTATAGTATTTTTCTAAATTGTTTTATTATTGAATAAAGAATTGTTGTGTATAAATTTATAACTATTTCAAGCAACAAAATTATTTTAGATTTAATAATAAAATAATTTTTTTCTACGATAATACCTTTCCAGTGTAATTTGCTAATGTTCATACTTATTGATTAAGAGACTATTTATTGTATTAAAAAATATATAATATTCAGATATTCAGTTGAAAATTTATTGTTGTTATTGTAGGGAAAAGAAGGAAATAAAAATAAACTTCATAGAATCCTAAATTGGCAAAAATAAAAAACCATATGGGCAGCTGTTTAAGAAAAACATTCATAAGATAGCTAGAAAATATTCTAGAAATAAAAAAAAAACACCCTTTGGGTCAGGATTTGTAATTTTACCAACACAAAGAGATACAAATAAGACACTGATAGACAGACACAAGTGACAAAAACTCATTTGTCCCACCTGCTATCAAATCATTAAATAAAATTAAACTGATATAAACTTTTCGTTTCTAAATTATGACTGAGTCTGGTGTGATTGTACATTTTGGTTTTCTGTAGTTATGTTATGTTTGGTGTAAATAGAGTAATGCATAAATTGCAAGACAACTTTACTTATATTATTATTATTAAAAAAAAAAAAAAAAACGAAACCTTTTGTGATGTTTTTTTTTTTTTTTTTTTTGGCATCGTCACGTGACAATATAATCAATATTTATAATTGAGCACGATTACCAAAATGAAATCTCGTTGATCTAATAATCTAATCATATTCTAATGTTATGGGCATGGGTGTTGGACATTCAATTCAAGAACTTGTGGGCTCATTAGGTATACAAACTACAGAGAGATTATTGGTTTAGATATTTTTAGTTTAGTAGTTTAAATTTAACTGTTAAAAAATACGTAGAATCTAGATCTAAATGAAGTAGTAAATCATTATCAATTTTTATTCAAGTCAATCTACTAGAATCAACTAGATCTAGATGATAGATCTACATGATACATCTAGTTTGACTAGATCTAGAATCTAGATCTATCTAGACCTAGATCTATCTAGATCTATATACTATATACATTAGTAGGCTACCTGGCTAATGAAAAAATGAAAGCGTTGAAGATAAGTCCATATATAATATTATGGGCTAATGAATTTTTGACCCAGAGACCTCAGACAGGCTCAGAGAGTTAGGGTAAACAGTGTTATATCAAATGCACGGATAGTTAACACAGGGGCACCCCAGGGAGCTGTAACATCGCCATTATGGTTCATTTTGTATACCAATGATTTTCGATCCGTGAGTCCTTTTTGCTCCTTTACAAAATTCGCTGATGATGCGACTCTTCTTGCCCTGCTCTCAGAGAGTTCAGACGTAAAAGAGTACTTCAGAGAAATAGAAAACATTGGAAAGTACTGTAAAGATAATTTTTTATTATTAAATGTAAAAAAAAACCAAGGAGATGATAATCGATTTTCATTGGGGAGAGATTGAAAATGATATTGTTACTGTGGCTGGAGAGACTATTGAAATAGTGCAAACCTTTAAATACCTTGGTACAATCTTAGACAATAAACTAAATTTTACAGCAAATACTGATTATATCAGCAAAAAAGGACAGCAAAGATTGCGATTACTAAGAAAACTGTCATCTTTTAATGTTAGCGAAAAGGTCTTAGCTGTTTTATCACGCTCACATCGGCAATATTTTACATTTTAATATCACTGCCTGGTATGGCAATCTAAGCACTAAGAATAAAAATAAACTCCAGAGAATCCTAAATGCTGCTGGTAAAGTCATTGGCAAAAAGCAAACCCCCCCTTGGACAGCTGTTTGATACAAATATCCTTACAAAATCTAAAAAGATTCTAGAAATAAAAAATCACCCTTTGGGACAGGATTTTGTGATTTTACCATCACAAAAGAGATATAAGACACCGATAGCAAAGACAAACAGACACAAAAACTCTTTTGTTCCTCTGGCAATCAAATCATTAAACAGTACAACAATCTGATGTAAACTTTTGACATGTAAATTGTGTGTGAGTCTGGTGTGAATGAACATTCTGTTTCTCTTTATAGTTATAATGTTTTGTTTGGTATAATAGTATAATGCACAAATTGTAAGACAAATTTCCTTATGGACAATAAAGATTATTATTATTATTATTATTAAAGGCTTATTATGACTTATCATTTATCATGACTTATGAAATGATGATTATCATTTATCTTAAATTAATACATGACACATGAGCCTAATATTTACTAATAACTAATAATTTATTATAATTAATAAGTAGATCTAGATCTAGTTATAGGTTAATCTAGTCCTAGATTTATAGATCTAGATCTATCACTAATTAATGACTAATAATCTAATGTTATCATTTATTGACTGTATAAACTGTATTAACTGTAAAAAGCTATATATATATATATATATATTAATAATATTATAAATATATATAATATATATATAGATCTAGATCTGTATTATATATTATAATATATATATATTATTTATAGAATCTATATATTATAGTAATAAAAATTATATATATCTAATATAATAATATAATAATAATTTTATATAATATATTACTAATATTAAAGTTAACTACTCACCAGAGTGAGAGTGCTAGGAACTTATTAAGAAAGGCTAGAGTCTAGATCTAGTCTAAAATAAGATACTATTATTAATATAATAATTATTATTGATTGTTATGCATAGGCATAAAATAGAATGATAGACTTGATCTAGATCTAGAATCTATATTATAGTCAGTTCTATATCATATCGCTAGATCAGTATTATATTATATAGATCATAATTTAATTATAGATCTTGTACCATCACTGTAGTATTAAGTATACTAAAAACTCAAATTGACTCTAGTCACTATGACTATAACGTATAACTATAATATAGTCACTATAGATTAGATTAGCCTATTATCTATCTAGAATATAGTTTCGACTGACACTGAGACTCTCTCTTCCTCAAATACTAGATCTAGATTTGATCGACCATAGATCTAAGGCTGAGATGACTGATCAAGTAGATTTTGTTTTATACTTCTAGACAGGGGCGGCCCTAGCAGTGCGCGGGGCCCTGGGCGAGCGTCAAGTGCGGGGCCCTTAGCCGTAATAGTAGACTATACTGTATGAGTGTAAACTCATCACGTTAACGGGTTCATCTGTCTCTAACGATGTAACAATAACAACACAGTATGTCCGCCTCTAAGCTGTGGGCCCTATTTTTGCTACAAAATATAGAAGATTATGTAGATACATTACTTAAGTAATTGTTCTGCGTTAACAAAAGCAAATAAAAGGAAATCACTCGCGCATTACTTATATCATGTTTAATCTGAGAGCTACAGTACACTTTCGCAGACCCGACTTTTGCTGAAGGGCTATACCACGGATTTTCAAAAACATTAATTGAAAAAAAAAATCCTGTGTTTTGTTTACTTTTTATCCCGATTACAATGGTTTTCCCACGGCGGCACAATATATATGCAAAGTAGTCTATTTGAAAAAATTAATACGTCATCGCCAAACTTTCTGGAAGCTGATTGGCCAAAATAGCTGTACAAACACAACTGGTTCAACACAGGCTAGGTTACAGTTGGCTACCAATATATTAGGAATCTTTCTCATGTACCCTCAACCGTTTCGATCCATTGCAGACTAAATTAACAGTATATTTAATGTATATGTACCAATTCTTTTTATACTGTGATGCGACATAACAGTGCTGTATGACACTTTTAAAAATTACTGAACATTTAGTGATTTTTTTAAAAGGAACAACATGTGAAAGTTATTAATGAAATGGGAAATTGTTATCTAGAGTTTTTAAGTGTTTGGTGATGTTTTGTGATACTGTTTATAGCCGAAAATAATGTACGCATACGAAATTAAAATCTGATCTTTGCGTGCGGTCTTAGAATGTGTCACCAGCGAAAGTCAAGAAAAGACTATATTTTTTTATTATGAATCTGTTTGGACGTCGATGTTTAAATACGAAATATACAATTGTGATTGGTAGCATCCACCTACGTGTTTTTATTGTGAACAGATAAACGATGATAGCCTCTTAGAATCGGCAGTTCATTAGATACTGTCTTTACCGAAACTGAAAGGTATTTCGAAACCAAAAATATATGTTAGGAGCTTAAATGGCAATCGGTATCATAAAGATACTAGGAAAATATTGAGAAACAAGCCCTAGTTATGACAACTTGGTTTTCGAAGTTGGTGACAATAAAATCTCTGATCGCGGGGCCTGGGGCGGTTGCCCCACTTGCCACCCCCTAAGGCCGCTACTGCTTCTAGATCTAGATGTATAGTTTATAGATTAGATATATAATAATTACTGTTATTTTATTCCTCAATCAAATTTAATCTTTCATTTGTTTTGGTTTAGAAAGAATCTTGACAAGCTCTTTTGTGAGCTGTACATAAAAATAAAAGAATGTTCAGTGGCAGAATTAACACACAATTTAGGCATCTGATATAGATCTAGTATCAAACTTAACTATCTACAAGATATATAGACTAGCTCACCACCCGATCTCTTCAAAATAAAAGTAAAAGATTTTAAAATCAAGAAACTTGGAAACAAGAGAATATAATATACTATAAAATATCTCAATATTAATAACACAACCTTGAGAGAGACCTGCTAACATAAACACTTAGAAAATTAAGCAATAAATGATGTTTTACCATTGTGCATGGCCTGCCAGATTCACTGACCTTACTGTGTGCGACTTTTGCCTGTGGAGGTATGTTAAAGACAATGGCTTTGTTTCACTGTTGTTGCCATTTAATATCAATGACATGAAAGATCAAATAACAACTGCAATCATTTTATATCGGCTTGATGTTGTCAGTGATGGTTAGCATTGAGCACTTGTATAAAGCATGAAATAAAAACTTTAGTTGTAAATGACATTTGTGTCAAGCTAGGCATACATTTTTTTGTTTTAAATATATTTCAATTGTTTTGGCACATTAAAAAAAAATCACCCTATATAGATATTATGTAAACAAATATAAACAACACTATCTATAGTGTGTAATAAGTTTTTCATTAATTTAATTTATCAAACCGAAACATACTTTTTTGTTTTGTTTTATTGTCAAGCGTGTGCTTTTAAAATGATTTTTTTTTTATATCACTACATGATATTTTTTTGGGGTGTTCACATAAGTAACCTGGATTTTTAGACCCTAATCTGGAATTTTTTAAGCCTGGAGCATTGCAACCCTGTATAAATATTGGTATAGGTACACAGTTTATACAAAATAGAAGACAAGTTTACTTGGCTATCACAAATTGCATTATTTTTGAACTACTATAATATTTTGGAGTATTTTTTTTTACTTAAAAACAGTATTAACTTTTCATTATTTGATTTCTTGAAACTTGTTCTTTAATCAGATGAAACAGAGGATTCTCTGATGAAGGCAAATATTGTCAAGCAGAGTCAAAGTGAGTACATGTTTTAAATATTTTTAAAATAAAATCATAGAAAGTAAACCAAAAAGTAGGTATCACATTTAAAGACTGTATCACAAACAAAGAAATTAGAGGCAGGGTTACTACAGCAATTGGCCCCACGATGACTATAAAAAAACGCAAACTAAAACTCTATGGCCATAGTGCATGGTCTTCGGGCTTGCAAAGATCTTCCTTCTGGGAACAATACCAGAAAAAGAAGAAGAGGCATTGAAAGTGATTGGAAGACAACATAAAAGAATGGACAGGCCTGCCATTGAAAAAGGTTCTACCTTATGCAAAAGACAAAGTGGAATGGAGAAGGACGGTTGACAAATCTTGTGTTGTGCCCCTACGGTCCAACAGACTAAGGGATAGATGAAGGTGGATTTTGTATTGGAAAATACTGCAATAATTTGCAAAACCTACTTTTTTACATGTTGAGCATTTCTTCATCTTGACAAATCAATCTCAGTTAATCTCTGCACTCTTTAGTATTTGCTTATCTTTTATTACAGTGTAGGGTCATCTGAACAAATCCTACTCTCATTGCACCCAGAAATAGTTGTCCACTATTAATGCCATAGACAAAACTGACCTGTTTTAACAAAACCCCCCAAAAAAAGTTTATCTTTGCTTTGAGCAAAAATTGAAAATTTTAGTCGCTGGTTGGTAATTTATAATTTTTTTCATTATTACTTTAAAATTACAGGAACTCATGAAGCAGAAGTCAGTTTTGGAGGAGAAGCTGATTTACACAGGCATAAGAAGAACTGCAAAAAGGACCCCAGTCACAAAAACTTCATTCCAGTCAATAATTTTAAAATAAGTCATCTTCCTTGGCGATATCAGTATCCTGAGGTTTTTGAGCTCATCAAAACATTGTCAGACCTGACAGTAAGGGTTGGGGTTCGATACACCAGTCTAGAAAGAACAGAATTGTACCCAGACTCTGCAGTTCCTTATCCTTTCTATGCCTACCGGGGAAGAGTTTTTTTGCGAACAGGAACAGGTAGTGTCACAGATGTTGTGAAGATTGTTGGCTCTGAAGATGATGCTTGTCCTTGCACAGAGTGTAAGGCTTCTGGGAATCCCAAAACGAGTTGGTGCCACTTTGATATACTGACTGCCACCCATGTTGTGTATGACAGTGATGAGGCCGTGCACACAGAGTGCAAAGTGGATTATGTCAGTGATGACAGCAGTGACATTGTGCTGACGGGTGTCAGTGCTGATGCAGAGATTGAATCAGACAAGTGCAGGATGGTGTGTGTGTCGCATGATCTAACCCTGGCGGATAGATTCACGCAGTTGCTGGACAAATTTAAAGACCTCTGTGAGAAAGTTCACGATAAATTCAACAATGATAATGGCTTTGAGACTCTGGTGGCCGTTCCCTCTCACCCCCATGGCTGCCCCAAGCAGATTTCAATCGGTAAATGGACAAAGCGCTTTGACATGGTAGAGTCTTACTACACTGCCTTCACTTACAATGCTTCGACATGCCCTGGCAGCAGTGGGGCTCCCTTGTTCATCATGGCTCGAGATGTTTCTTGGTGGCCCTACACCTTCATACACAGTGGCTCCAACCAAGAAGGTAATCATTGTGGAGCAACCTGGGAGGCTTGACCCAGGTAAAGTCAACTACATTTTTCTATTTCTTATAACTATGACCTTATCTCATTTACCTTTAGATTAAGAAATGTGTCTAGTTATTGTGGATCATCTTAAGCATTGCATATTTGTTTGTTTTTTTCTTATGGACAGGGAGCAATTTACAATCTAAGCAGCCGAGTTCCAGTGGAGACAGTAGATGCCATTGTTGTGCTTCTGTGACCAAAAGTTAGTGAAGGTATCAAAGCAATCACAATCACTATTACATCACTCAAGAAATGCCAAGTTCTCAATCGTGCTGCTTTTATTAGTGACATCATATATAAAGTATAAAATTCCTAGCATACAACAAGACTCAAGCATAAGGACATTGTTTTCTAAGGTAATGAACTTACCATTTGGTCTACCGTATGTCATATTTACAGCAGACATGAAAATATTTCTACTTCATAATGGCTATTGAAGTGAAGATTATTAAATCAAGGACAGGAAATTAAATGAACAGTTTACAGTAGATATACGAAAGTTGTTAAACGCTTTAAATCTGTACTATGTGTTCTTTGACAAGCAATGTTATTGTGTTTAGAATTTTATAATTTTTATGCATTTGTTCACAACTCAGTATTACTACACTCTTGTGTATTAGATGTTTAACAAAGAATTGACATTCAAAAATACATGTCGATCTATTCCATTTGTATTTCATTAGTTAATTTAAATATCATTTTTAGACAAATAGATGCCACTTCTTAAAGAGCCAAGACTTTGTTCATAGGCACTTAGCCTTTGCTTATAGGTCCTCAGCCTTTGCTGATCCATGTCTTTTATCGTTGACCTCATTAAGTCTCTACTGAGAAGTATACACTGTGATAATATCCTTACTCTAGTGAATTGATACATAACAGTACCTGCCAGTATGTAACAGTAGTGTTGTAACTCTGTCCCCTCGCTGATATACATGCTGCGCACTAGCACACTGATCCACACACCAGCACACTGTTCCCCACACCAGCACACTGTTCCACACACCAACACACTGTTCCACACACCAGCACACTGTTACACACACCAGCACACTGTTCAACACACCAGCACACTGTTCAACACACCAGCACACTGTTACACACACCAGCACACTGTTACACACACC
>JADKLZ010079391.1:4693681-4705161 GCA_021533235.1 Biomphalaria straminea
AAAGATGTGTGGAAGAGTGGGCCTATATAGGAGCCTTAAATTCATGTTACTCCGTAACGTCTTTGTTTTTGTCAATAAATTCAACATGCATGCTTTTTGTACTGAACACGTGTCAGTCATGCAGCCACGATAAATGAATTAACCACAAAGTCATTTGTATAAAATCCATCTTACAAAACCCACACAAAAAAAAAATGTGGAATATAACATGGAGAAATCTGTCAAATTTTAAAGTACAACAGAGTGGGGTTTTTTTTCCCGTACTGTCTAAAACCATCTAGTGTGAAAACAGCCTTGGGGTTATTTCTCATAGGTCTAAACCATATGGTCTAAACCAGTGATGCTCAACCTCACTCGGACGTCGGGCCATTTTAATATCCGACACTCGTGTCGCGGGCCACTTGAAAAAGGAAAAAAAAAGAATTTTTATTAGAAACCCGTGAATCTAGTATTTACAATAATTCATGAGAAGTTTATCCCTAAACTACTTTTAAATATCCAGCTGCTGTCAACCATAGTTATGGCACCATCAGTAGTCACTTCCATTAATTTCTCCAATGGAAAAAGATTCTCTTTAATGGTTTAAACATTTTATGTCAGTGTTTCGACACTGGCGATCGGATGCATGTTCCAAATACCTACTACTTTTCTGATTTCAAAACTGTTGTTTTTATCGCGAATAAATACCAACATTTTGATACCGTTCAAAATTTTGATATGTCTGTTGACTCCTCAGCGGCAACAGAAAATAGACATACAGCCTACTCATTTCCTTCTTATTTTAGGTAATTTAACTATCGCGTCTCAAACCAAGAATGCCGCCTTATTTATGTATTTGGTTTTGTAAAGCTGTTGAATATTATATTCTTAAAAGGGAGCCATTCTTGACTCTTTCTTTATAAAACAAATATATTGGTTTACCATCGGTACCAATCCATTAAGCCTAAAATAGGGAAAGATATTTTTTAACTTTTTTTTTTGGACAATGGATGAATGCCGGATAGAACCATGTCGCGGGCCGAATCAGGCCCGCGGGCCGTAGTTTGGGCATCACTGGTCTAAACTAATAAAATATCTATATCTATCTATCTGTATATATATTCCTCAAAGTAAGAGGTCAAACGAGCAACAAGTAATTGGAAAGATCCCATGGCGCACGCACGCGGTGTGAATAGAAGTTGGTGCATCCCAATCCGCACTATTTTCATTCACAAAATAGCAGAGACATAAATAAATATAGACTGGAAAAAGGAAGTAACTTCGTGTAACTTGAAAACATGAATATATATCTACTATTGAATTATGATTTCTAAATTATGAAAAAAATAAAAATTGCATGATCCTCAGTCTTAGAGATTAAACACAATTTATAGACATAAAATAAAGTACACACAATTGTAATGCACAAATTTTTGTTTCATAAAACTCTCTTATGAATTTGTGTAGCGAATGGAAGGGAGGTTAAAAAAGTGGAAGCCGGAAGAGATTATATTGTGTGGTAAGACTCTTGAAACTAGAACGACAATACACAGATAGATACTACTCTCAGGTTTGACTTTAGAGCGGGAAATCTGTTATATCATGTTATAAAATGGTTCAATTTAATAATTTATACACCTAAAAATTAGCACGGGTCCAAAGAAAGTTCGGGACCCACTGTGGCCGCATATGTTGTTGTATTTTTTTATTCATGAATTCACTTATGACAAGTTAATGGGAAGGTCCCATGGCTCGATTATAGAACTTCTCTTCTCAGATATAGTTTTAAGCTTTAGCACATGAACATACCAATTATAGTCCATTTAACATTCAAATTTGTTTTTCTAAAGCATTGTTACATGAGTGCAGCCATATTCTTAAAATCGCGTAAATTAAGGTCAATTAGCCGTTTTCATAGTATTTTTCATTCATGAATTCACGCATTCGCTAAAGGCCTACTTATATCAAGCAATTGGGAAGATCCCATGGCGCCGCATGTTGTGAATGGGAAATAATATATCCAAATCCGCACTATTTTCATTCACAAAATAGCATAGCATTTTTTTTTTTACTTTAAAAAGATTTTAATAATGTCCGGAAATTTCCAGGATTTTTCAACCGGCGGCATAGCATTTAATAACATTTCAGGAGATTTCCAGGGGGCTCCTGGTAAATCAAGAGGCCGCGGGAAATCTGTTATGTTTTATAAAATCTTATCTTATCTTATATAATACAGACGTTACTTCAAAAAAGAATATGATTACGTCCTACGCGTCATGCATTCAGTCATGCATATTTACCAGTGACGTAAATTCTGCCAAGTCACTGGTTTTCCTGGCTTGCTCAGGCAAACCATTCTGCTCAGGCAAACCAAATGGTTCAATTTAATAATTTATACACCTAAAAATTAGTACGGGTACAAAGAAAGTTCGAGACCCACTGTGGTCGCATATGTTGTAGTATTTTTTATTCATGAATTAACTTATAACAAGTAAATGGGAAGATCCAATGGCGCAGCAAGGTGTGAATGAAAATGGTGTATCCAAATCCGAACTATTTTCATTCACAAAATAGCATAGACATAAATAAATATAGACTGGAAAAAGGAATTAACTTCATGTAACTTGATTTAATAATTTATAGACCTAAAACATTAGCACGGGTCCAATGAAAGTGCGGGACCCACTGCGGTCGCATATGTTGCAGTGCCTAAGGCCTGCCCTGCAAAATAGCGGCGTATGCTATGCCGCCGGTCGACTAGTATTACTAATTTAAAAAAAATGCAAGTTATTTACAAGCAAATTACGAAATAAGTGACCCCACTTATTGATTGTTTTTTCAGTAACACGAATTGATCTATCAAGATTTTGCCTCTGTGACCATTTCTTTTCATGCATCGCAATTTAAATAAAATTAAACCACAATAATCTCCCTTACATAGTACTAGTACTTTTACTAGCAGCAAAACACAAAAGAAAAGCGATCTTGACAGAAAAAAGACTGGCTCATCCAACTCACAGTGAATTTCTAGATCTACTTCATATGCTTCGAAGATATGTACCCTCCAAAATAAAGTTTTATATTCATATAAGAAATCCTTCACCGGATGAGCTGCAATTATCTTACCACTGAAGGCTGTCAATGATGCCGCATATAATAAGAAAAATTGGCGCAAACCATACGTATACTAAATCTACACTATGAGACAATATAATTTCAGCCTTTAGACCTAAATTAAAATGCACCTCATATATATTATAAAGCAAAACGTTTTAACAGAGCTACTAGATCAATTTAAGGCATTGCACCTGACCTACCTGTGATATTATTTAGCAAAGACGTCATTGCAGGCTGTCTCTATACTGAAATTTTAGACCAAATTCTTGTCTTGTAAGTGTATCTAAAAATTATGAGATGGTTTATATTAATTATATTATATTAATCTTCAAGTGTATAAAGATGAACAATGAAGGTCTTAGAAATAGAAAACAAAAGAGCTAAGTAGAAGGCAGAAGACAAGGCAGTGGAATAGAAGACTCGTACAACTAAAATATTTTTCTTTTAAATGACAGTTTAAGGAAGAAGAAGCAGTAGACAAACTTTTATTTATCGCAAAAACCTACACCTGAAATGTTTACTTATGCGGTTTATAGATTAGTACATTAATTTGTCATGGTCACATAGTACAAAAAACAAAAAAAAACTAAAGTTCCCCTTTCAGACCTTGTGGTCTATAGGGCAGATGATGTAAAGGTCATCTGATTCTGTGGCCCACGGTTAACGAGGGTGTCATGTGGCCAGCACAACGACCAACAGCCTTTACTTTTCCCAACTAATGTCAGGTACACATTAGAGCTGGGTGGACTCAAGGGCGCCCGAAACTCCCGAAATAAAAAATCCCAGTCTTCACCAGGATTCGAACCCGGGACCTCCAGTACGGAAGCCAAGCGCTTTATCGCTCAACCACCGCACCCCTGTCATGGTCACCAGTGGCGTGGCAAGGTACCCGTGGGCCCGGGTTCAAGAATGTGTTGATGGGCCCCTCCCCCCCCCCACAGGACAAATATTCTGTGTGACAAAGAAATCCAGTATTTTGTATGTATCGGTACATTTACTATAAGACATTCCAATGCAAGTTCATTAATACAGCTGACAGAACCAAATCATGTTTAAATACCATTTAGCACAGTAAATATATGCGCCAGCGACTACTTCTGCTGAAAAAATACCTGAAGTTACTAGCAGATCCAAAACTTTGGAGGGGGGATTTTCTTCTAACCCTAACGCGCAGTAAACCCTAACCCTAAGTGTAAACGCGGGTACAGCATATATATTAGAATTAAAAAAATAAGCATTGTTTCTAAACCATCGGCGAAAAAACAAACAAACACATACACATAAAAAAGCCATGTTGAGGCCTTTCGTCTCGCAGCTAGTGGGTCTGGGAGAGCGCTGTAAGCTTTCCCAGTGGGGTCCGGGGCGACGACACCATACCAAAAGCATTTTCTTGCATTCTTCACTGCAGAAATGCATTCTCCTGACATCTACTCCTCAGTATTCTTCCTATTGAAAAAGGACCTTTTGAACATTTTTTTTACTTGAAAAATATTCTAATAATATAATAATATGAATACACAGGCCCTTACTACATTGCAAATACAACTGATTATTCCTTGAACAGATAAGATACTCGACATAATTAGATTAAGACTTTGAGGATTTCCGCCGAAAATAAATTATTCGTAAAATTAAAAAAAAAAACAACAGCCATATGGAAGGCTTTTTCTTCACAGCTAGGTTATCTGGGCCAGCTGTGTACACCCATGCTGGGGTCAGGGGCGAAGCCCCGAGGCCAAAAGCGTTTTCTTGCTATCATCACTACAGAAACGCATTCTCCTAACATCTACAGCTTGACCCTTTGTTTTACTTGAAGAATATTCTTATTGAATTTACAGGCCCTTACTACAATGGAAATACAGCCGATTTAATCCTTGAAAAGATAAGATCAGGGCCGGCCTTATGGCACTGCAGCCTATGCAGCCGCAGTGGTCCCCGCACTTCGGGCTAATTCTAGTTGTAAATTGTTAAATTAAAACCACTTTAACTTAAACATGCTTTCCGCGACATCCTGATTTTTCTGGAAAAAAAAAAGTAATGAACAGCTGAAATTATTAAAATGTCCTGAAAATTCAGAAAAATGTCCTGAAAATTCAGAAAAATGTCCTGAAAATAGACAAAGTTGTCATTTTGGGTGTCATTCAATATGGAAAACGCCAATCCTACTCAAAATAAAAAAAAAGGCATTGTCAACTTTAATTTATAAAAAACATAAAATTCTAATACTTAATTTACTTGAATAGTCAGTGGTATATAAGTATAACCCTAACTCTATGGAAATCCATTCTCCACCACTTAAAAATATCTAAACCTATATTACGTTAGTCGATAGTAAATCTAAAAGGAAGATTTGAATGTTTATCGGCTATTCGCCATTAAGAATTGTAGATGGTTCGTAAAGTTAATTTGATCGTGATTTTGTACTTAGTAAAATATACACAAAAAACGCAAAGACGTATTTATTTTCAAGCAAAAAAAAAAAAAATTATTGCTACCCAGACTAGGCTCCGCGCAATCCGTTTCACATAAGGCCTGCTCGCCAACAATGCTGGCCTTACTCGCCAACGAGGCTTGCTTGCATGTAATGCTAGCCTTGCCGATAATGTTCGCCTATAAGTCTGCCTATTTTATGTCTTTTGGTGTGCTTAATTTTAGTGGTTTTATATGAGTTATTAATTAAGAGTTGGTTGACTAGTTTTTAGTGTTCGAAGTAGTGGATTTGTTCGTTGGTTAACTCTATTAAGTTTAGTATTATTATATCGGTTAGTTTGGTTGTTTAGTTTTAGATGAGTTGGTCTCTATATCTTTATTTAGTCAATTTAGTCTAGTGTGTAGCAGAGGTTATTTTATGTGTGTATATAATTTATTTTGATTTGTCTCCCTTGCTTATACTTTATGTAAATAAAAGTTTATAAATAAGTTGTTTATAAATTTAGTTATTTGTTTCATTTTAGTTGTCGTTTTATCTTAGTTTAGCTTAGTTAGTTAGTCTAGTTAAATAGTATTCTAGTCTGGTAGGTGCCAGTCTGGTCACTCAGGTGAAGTCCACCCTTTGGTATTGCACCAAAGTGCACAGAATGGACTCACACAGTAGAGCTAACATCGGCCTACTGAAATAATACTTGTTAAGATGCGTCAAATTGGCCGAAGCGCCTGTGACAAGCTTACATCAGTATTATTCTAGGGGATACATGTATAAGCAAAGACAGGATGTGAGTGTTGTTCCAAAAGATAGCTGCAGTGTTTGGCCAATTTAGAAGAACTGATTAGGGACTCTATAGGCCTATAAGCCAGAGAGTTAATGTGAAAGTTAGTCGTAGTATGGAGTCGTGGTAGCAGTCGTGTTTAGTGAGTCGTCGGTAGCGTGGAGTACGGCCAGAGATGTGTGCGACTCGATGCCAGTTAACTAGAGTAAAGTTAACTGGCGTGGACTGCGGTCCTCGTTAAAGTCTCTACAGCGAACTATAGTGGACTTGAGCCGTTACAGTCGATACAGTCGATGTAAGACGTGTACGGTTCTGATTCGGTAGAGTGGAGTACGGCCAGAGATGTGTGCGACTCGAAGCAGTTAACTAGTGTAGAGTTAACGGGAACTGACCGGAGTTGTTAAAGTCTATACAAGCGAACTACAGTGGACTTGAGCCGTTACAGTCGATACAGTCGATACAGTCGATGTAAGACGTGTACGGCTCTGACTTGTGTAGTGAGGACGACTTGGAACAGCTGAGTGGAGCCTAATACGGCTCGATGAAAGTTGAGAAAGACTGAAGTGCAGTTCGAAGTATTGTGAATTGTAAACAACCAGATTTGTAGAGTCTTCTAAGCTACTAGTTACAGTCAGTTTATATTCAATAAAGTTATATGAGGCTGAAAGTTTAGTTGTCAAGTTCTTTGCAGTGTTTTGATTTGTTTGCCTACTAATACATTTAGCCAGAAGATAGCAGAAATTCGTAACAACTGGTGTCAGAAGTGGGATTATTTCTGGCTAGAATGTATTCCACCAAACTTCTTATTGAACTTGACATGAAAGAACTTAGACAAAAGCTTCGAGAAAGAGGTCTACAGCTTAACGGAAACAAAGAAACGCTAACGGCACGTCTCAGACAAGCCCTGTTGGAGGAAGATGAGAATCCGGAGACCTGCCAATTTGAAATCAAACCTGATTTGTCGAAGCTCCTGAGAACCTTGCAAGACAAAATGAACTCCATGATAGATAGCATTAAGAAGTTAGACAACATAAAATCAGAAATCAAGACCGGATTTTCTTCATTTAACCAGTTGGTCAACACCATGAATGAGAATGAACAAAAAGCTACCACACTCAACAAGACAGAACTAACAGATACAATAAAAGACCAAACTAGAGAACAGACCTATAGTTTGACAGAAGCTTTTGCTACATATATTCCTGATGTGAGTACCTCAACCAGCCAGACAGATCAAGACAACGTTGGGTCTGCGTCCAAGCCTGTTGCTGTGGGCCTTAAAGACTTCTGTCTATCTGCCAGTGTCTGCGAGAGGAACTCAAAGCATGATTATTGCACCAATGTGTTTGACAAGAACTGTACTTATGTAGCTTTACAAGAAGACTGTGAATGTCAAGAAATACACCAACAAGGTCTGGACTTAATAGAAGCTTGTCCAGCTGTTAGGGTCAGCGTGAGAAGCCCTGATGATAGACAAGAATTACAATAGAAGCTGATGGACCTTTGCACGTTGAATGTTATCAACCTGCCCTACAGTTGAGTCATTCAGACTCTGATGAAGGTACTGATGTGTTTGACAACTTGCCTTCATGTGGACTTGCAGCTCATTCGCAAAGCATCCATCGAAGAAGAAAGCTGAAGCAACTTGTCAGATCAACAGTATTGATGCATTATCTAGTAGACCTGTAGCATAGCCTATATATAGTATAAAGATCTAGATCTGTATGATTATGATATAGATCTGCATTCGACCTAATTATTTTAATTGTGTTGATCTATAATGTCTGTTTTAAGCCTATATCTTAATAATCTTATATATAACTATAGGTAGAAGTAGAAGATTAGCTGTTTCTCTTTTAAATTTACTCAATAATTTTAGTTTTACCTTTTAAAAAAACTCGAAGAAATATCGTGGAAGAAACAGACTATAGACTATAGATCTAGGCCTATGTGGTTATTTTTCCAATCGCTGTCACACAGAGAAACGGGAATTTTTTTCTTGTAGGCTATCACATGAAATTTACGGGAAAATCCGAATTAATAAAGGTTATAAAAAGATATCACAGTACCTTATACCAGGGATGGGGAAGTTACGACTCGCGGGCCACATGCAGCCCGCCGAAGTGTTTTATGCGGCCCGCGAAAACCTATATAAGCCAAGTGTACCCACAAATTACACATATAAAAATGCAAATACATTACAAATAAATAATTATTTATTGTAAATATTTATAGACATTATTGAAACTTTTTAGTCTTATCACTTTTAATTATTATGAAGAGGCTAAAGAATTTTTTCTCTAAACGTCCTTTAAAAAAGTTTTAAGAAAACTATATTTTATAGCAATATTTCGATAAATTCAGTAAAAGGTATAAGCCCAGGCCAGTATTTATATTCAATGCTAAGAAGAACTGTGTTGAAAGAGTTGGGTTGGTTTGTACATTAAGATGGCAAGGTTAACAGATGGAGCTTTGACTAAGAAAAATAACCTAGTAATTGGAAAGTCTACACATATATACATTGAATTCATCATTTTATGAATCTATAAAATTGCAAATCATAATATGAGCACAGGGTCTGTCTCTAGCCATAGTCAAAGTGTGCAGCTGCTAAGGTCCATATCTACATTTAATATTATAGAGTGAAGGAATAGCAAAACTTGAACTCCATGTTATTGTTCGAAGTACAGTAAGACTTTTTTGTGCTTTTGAGGTTCAAAGGCGGTAATTACTGAGCTGTAGATCACGTCTCTTAATTTCTCCCATCTAGTGGAGATGTCTTCTTCGTCACATAACGAGGGAATTGAACTGTTCAGGAGCTCGCCAAAGAGTGCAGACTTCTCCGGGTCTACTACATGGTTGACGTTAATTCGCCTAGTTCCAGGTTGATTGGAGGTATAAGCCTTCTTGAGAGCTAGTTTGATCTTGCTTAGCACAAGTGAATGGTCTGAGTTGCAGTCCGCACTATGGTATGAGCGGGTGTGGATATCACTTTTCAGATCCGCCCTTCGAGTGATACAGAGGTCAAGCTAGTGCCACCCTTTTGAGCGTGGGTGCTGCCACGAGACTTTGTGGCATTCCTTCCCAGGGAAGTATGTGTTTGTCACACATAGTTCATGAGAGCAACAGAATTCGAGTAGCCTTTGGCCAATGTCGTTGATTTTGCCAACTCCATGAGGTCCCAAGCATTTTGGCCACGCATCATTTTCATCACCAACACGGGCATTAAAGTCTCCATTTATATAGAGGTGCTCGGACTTCGGGATATTTTTAATTACGTCCTCCAGTGCTTGATAGAATCTGTCTTTTTCCTCTTCCGGTGCAGCAAGGGTTGGTGAATAAGCACAGATGCTACAAACAGCAGGGTGCCAGGACATCATCTCTATTATCAGCAGCAGACGCCTTGGCTGGCTCGGCCACGTTCGCAGAATGCCAGTAGGTAGACTACCACAAGATATTCTGTATGGCGATCGTATTGAAGGCAGGAGAGCCGCTGGTCGCCCACTTTTACGGTATACAGATGTGTGCAAACGCGACATGAAGCTATTTAAAATCGACACTGGCAGCTGGGAAAAAGTAGCACTGGATAGATCCACATGGAAAGAGAGCATAAGAGAAGGATCTCGGATTGCAGATGCCATAAACAACAGAAGCAGAAAGAAGGCTGAAAATGCAGCTCCGCCTGGTGATTTTATATGCCCAACCTGCAACCGCAGCTGTGTATCACGGATTGGCCTCTTTAGCCACACAAGAAGTTGCAAAGGGAAGAGATGGTCTCACAAGACCTAAAATTTATTTTGTATTTTTCTATTTTGTTCTGGGCCACCAAATTCACTTCGCCTATGGTCTCCAATTATCATAGGCCGGCCCTTACTGGCAGTTTCGAAAGTACGTGAAGATTTGGACTTAAAACATTCTGATGTTCGATAACACAATTGTATTCGATGGCCAATCATTAGATCAATATGGAATCTCAAGGAATAAATTGTTAGGTTCCTTGATGGAGATTAACTGTGACCCTTTCCTTATATTTCTAATGAAGAGTTGAAGACAGACTTCATATTTATCATCGGAAGCATTGTAGTTTAATTGTTGTTTGCAAATGAAATGTAGGCCTATGTGCATCTTAAATCTTTTCAATCAAAGCTATTCCATTTCTTGAGGCAAGCAAGCGAAATTAAGATTTAAGGCTTTATCATTCTTTTTAGATGAAAGGTGAAACTATTTATAGTGAAATGGTTGAAATGGACAAGAATTATTTGGATTTCTTGCTTGTGGAATTTTAAAGCAAATTTTAAGACGTCAAGAACTTGAAACCAGTTTCACAATTTAATTCAGAAGCTGATTCAGTTACAGATGACATACCTCCAAACAAACTATGACCTGAAAGATAAGTTCCAGTCAGTTCTTTCGCGAGAGTTTCATGGGTGCCAGAAGCTGTATATCCACACTTTAAGAAACTTAAACTTTCACATTTTATGGAACCACATTTATCTTTGAACAAGCTTTTCTTTCTTGTTTGAAAATTGACAAGTGTTAGAATAGGTCGATGCTTATTGAAGGGAAAACAGTAAGCTAGTTCCATGGTTTCGGAACATTATTCTCGAGAGTAAACAGTTATATACTTTATATTAAGTACTACTAACAATTTGTGGTGAAATATTAAATGTAAATGGACAATGGCAAAATAAAAAAAAAATCATTCATAAAATTAGTTCAAGAAGTTGCTAACTCTTGTTGTAATTCCTCATATATATATATATATATATAAATATATATATGCAGCCCACCTAGTCCCCAAATTTTATTATTGTGGCCCTCAGTTGAAAAAGGTTGCCCACCCCGCCTTACACTGTGTTCTATGGCAATGGTCTTCCATCTTATATCTCAATTTTATTTCATACTTTTCATAGTTATCAGTTCGTAAACAATTGTTAGATCAATTATTATTTAAACTATGACCAACCCAAAGAATATATCTTATTTATTTTAAACTATAGAGTATAGACAATCAAATCATATGATCTAGCCAACATATGGGCTAGGCCTACATGCATATTCTAATTGATCTGAGAAACAAGTACATTTGCCAGTTTATTATATTGAAACATGTTGTATTCTGTTTTGGAATTCTAGATATTTAATATTCTTTTCACAAAGCTTATATCAATTTATACT
>JADKLZ010079391.1:4705261-4731701 GCA_021533235.1 Biomphalaria straminea
GGCCTACCTGGCTAGCATTTTTTTATGTAGGCTTATTAAAATATAAAAAAAAATAAGAAGTCCTATTTACAAGTTGTATTATTAAGTGATATTTTATTTGAAAACTGAAAATGTTTGATTGAAAGCACTACACACAGTTAAAAAAAAAAAGGTTAAACATTCGCAGTGCCATTGATAATCACTCTTTAAAAAAAAAAAAGATATGTAAAAAAAAAATCATAAGCATGAAATACATCTATCTAAAAAAGGAATGTATTACAGTAAACTCATAGTTAAAAACATGAAATGTTATAATGTAATCATAGACATAAATAAATATAGACTGGAAAAGGAAATAACTTTATCAACTTGAAAACATGTATATCTATTGTATTTGGATTTCCGAATCCTGAAAAATTGCTTGATCTTCAGTCTTAGAGATTAAGTAAAACTCATAGGTATAAATAAAGTACACAAAATCGCAAGTCACACATTTTCATTTCACAAAACTCTTTTATCCGCCAGTCTATATTTATTTATGTCTATGAATGTAATACTGTCATTTTTATATCTATAATCCATTAAAATAGTGAGTAAACATAATTAACGAAACAATTAGACAATTCCAATATTTTCTTACAAAGAAATGTGTCTTGTATGAAGGCAATCAAATAGCATTGATTTATTTCCTTATGACTTAGTCTCAAACAGATCACAGTCATTCCAAGTATGCATAGACTCAAATATATTAAGTGACTGATGTTACATACCAAAACCTTTTTTGTAAATATGAAAGAAAAAATAATCACCAGTCATGCTAAAGATAGAAACGGACTATAGCACCAGGCATTAGAATGGATGGATCTGGTCACAATTGTTTGATTAAAGTTTTAAAATATATGTAGTTAGAAAAAAAAAAAGTCAAGTAGTGTAACAGTCTTGTTTGACATTATTATGTCAAACAGGTGAACATATCACAATAACATAATAATGTCAAACAAGACTGTTACAAGTAGTCATGTAATTATGCATTTTGTTGTTAGGACTGATATATTATAAACCACCATGGCCACCAAGACAGTGTAGTTAATGAAAGGTAGAGCACAAACTGGGCATCTAGTTCAAATCCAGAAAAATCTGTTTTTTAAAGTAGGAATTTAGGGGATAATGATTCTTCAGTTCTAATGGCTACCAGATGAGGAAAGGTGGTTAGTCGTTGTGCTGATCAGACGATGGCCTCATTAACAATAGACCATTTTAACATATAATCTCATCTAACAAATTACAGATGTTTCTACAAAGAAGACAATATTTATGATCTAACTGTATGGTTTAAAGTGTATCCATGTGTTGTGCATGATAAAAGACTTAAATTCTTGGTATTCCTTGCTGATTTTGGTGACCCCTTCCATAAACTAATTGTACTAGAGAAGAACTTATAAGAATTTGTCCAACCATTTGGAATAAGAAATTGGCAACTGTTTTTGTGTCTCTTAAAGCTATATATCCTTCACCCGTTGAGGACTCTCTTTCTACTTTCTAAAAATTAAAACACTATTATAACAAAAAAGATATTAGGCAGGATAAAACAGCTATAAAGGGTTCAGTGTGCAAGCTAAAAGAAATGTATTTATTTTATTGCAGACTTTTATAGTCCTTCTAAACTTTTCTTTACTAAAAAAAACATTTTTTTAACAGAATTTTTTAGGGAAGCAGCAAATAGCTTAATCATAGCTCTAAGGTTATTCTCCACACAAGGACTATCAAGGATATGATAGTTAATAAGACATTAGTTGAAGACAAATAATTAACTATAAATATGACAATAACAGAATTTTCCAATAATAGAAAATTAAAAAAAAATAAAAAATTTCAAAGACTGCTAGATCTGTTTTTTTTTTTAAAGTTTAAAACATTAACATAGAATTTCTTACAAATCTAAATTCAGAAAAATCCATCCTCCTGGACTAGCTAAAAGTTAATATCTAAATGACATAACATCTTTGAAAAATGGATACTAACTAATGTACTTACTTTTAAAAGAATAAGTAAGTAAAAAAGGAATGCTTATAAGGAACTATACAACATTCCTTTTACATGAATTAGGAATCACAAAATCTTTGCCACATCTCTCAATAATTCAAGGTTTCACTCCCTTTTTCTACATAAAATAAAAGTAATTAATTACCACTGATTTATTTATTTTTTTATTGATTCATTATTTTGTTCATGTATAGTCATTTACTTTGAATAATTCCTCAAAATGTCAACTTGATCCAAGAATGGGAAGTGGGAGACAAAATGTGTATACAACTTGTACCAGACAGACAGTCAGAGTAAGTTTAATATGAGCTTTGTAAAAATAGGCAGGGATAAAGAGGACTGATCAAAACTAGGGGAAGGCACAACAAATGTTAACCAATCAGAATCCAACTCATCACATTCTCTTGTAAAACTAATAGAAATAGTGCACTTATCACTTTTTTCTAAAAGCACAATCAGAAAAGTAAAAGAAAATCAAAGTATGTTAACACAGTCAGTTATATTAATTGAAAAAGCAGGCTGAATTCGAACAGACCAAATGAACCTTGACAGTATATTGTATATTATCTTACGAGACTTTTTTTTTGAAGCGGAGAATGTGATATCAAGCTAAGTTTGTCAATTCTTAGTGCTGTGGGAATGTACAAGAACATTTTAGTCAGTCCATTGTACTTCCATTTTTTTAAACAGCACACTTTTTTCTTTGGTACAGTCTGCAAAAGAGCTGACAGTAAAAGTAAAAAGCTGGCTAGAAGAAGAAGAACTACTTTCATTTTTTATTTTAGTAAACAAGGTTAAAGATTAAGTCACCCACACAGTACCTACTCAGCTTGGTGACACCAAGTATAAGTAGCTATTAAAAGAATATGAAAATCCTTAAGTACAGGTCTTCTTAAATGAAGTAAAAATTTCAAATATAAAAACAAAATCTGAAGAAGAGTGTATACTAATGGAAATGTTTGATTACATTGGTAATTGGTCTATCTGGTTGTTCCATAGATAATTCTGCATTGATAGTTATTCATCCACTTCATTCCCCATGAAATCAATGTGTCCAGGGATCCACAGTAATGTGATATTGATATTTAAAGGATCACAGGCCCCAAACTGAATACTTAACTTTATCAACCTTGCATGGAAAACTGAAGACATACTTACAGGAATGGTGAACTGCCAATATCATACCCATTTGGCATTTAAAAAAAGAAAAACCCTTTGGTCTAGCTTGATAAGTCCTTAGTGAGTTATAATGACAGATTATAGCCATAGATGGTTTTCATTTAATAACACTCATAAATAACTTTGAACCAAGAAAAAAAAACAAAACAAAAAAACAGGTACTTAACAAAACAAAATTTGCTTGTAATAAAAGAGACAGTACCGCTAAAAAAGACTACTAACAATTTAGATTGTGAAAACTATTAGGAAGCGAGACCAAAAAAAAAATAAATTCTTGAATAATAAAATAAAAATTAGATTTATAGATGACTGATAATTGAAAGGGAAATGACTTTAAAAAAAAAGATCTAATTAGGTTATTTACCCTTTGTGTATTAAAATTATTATCATCAATATTATCCAAGTTAAAAAAGTTACTTCTAAATAAAAAAAAAAGTACATCTTAAATTGTCAGCAAAGATAAAACATTACACTAACACATGTAGATATTTCTAAATATATTTTTAAAAAATGTATTGACAAAACATTTTTGATTACCACTGTACCATTAAAGTTAAAAATGTGACAAAATAATCTCAACAAAAAATTTATAAAATTCTGACTAGATTGAAAACAAAAATCCAATATTTAAATAAAACCAATCCAGGAAAAGCGAAATAAAAATATAATTACAGTTCAATAAAAAAAATATTTTGAGAATTCAGACAATGGGAATAAAAATATTTGAAAGGAAGACCAATTTAGATCAAAAACCATATTGGTAAAAAAAAATAAATAAATAAAATCCCACCTTTGAGTAACAATGTAGGCTTATAATAAGATAGACATTGGTCTCTATGAACTTATAGCAAAGAAGGTCGAACTAATTTTATACTGTTGCAAACTGATTCATTGGTTGGGCAAGCAAATATAAAATAAATTGAATACACTATTTGTGTGGATGGAGAAGCAGTAAAGATTATTTTTACTGGTATATAATACAATTTCATGATAGATTGCATGTTCCTATTTGAGTCAATTACACTGATTTTACAAAAACTGAAAATTTGAAAAACCTGTGACAGAAGTTTCAATGTATAAAAACCTGAGGTGCTTTCACACAATGAATTTTTTATAGAAAAAAAATTAGTGGTTACTGTCATTTAACTTTTATAATGTCATTTATTCTTAGTCACCAGTGAAAGCATTTAAAAAAAGAAACCTTAGTTTTTCAATTCCCTTGGAGATAACTAACACACCACATGATAATTATCCTAGGACAGCAAACAGCAATTTCTCCACAGCAGGAACGATTTTCTCAGGAATGAAAGGTCGGCACCGAGCCAGAATCTGTAAAGTATTTATTTATAAGCATCTAATTAACAGATTTGAAATACATATGCCACAAAATAAATATTTCTTAAGTATGTTTGTCTTAATTAAGTTTTGGATGTTTCTTCAAAAATGTTCTTGTCTAAATCTCCTACATGAGAGCAGGCATCCATTAGCAATGTGCTCACTTATATTCATTGAAACCTTCTTTCTCATATATTGTAATTAACATCCATATATTAAGTTATGAAAGAAAACAAATGGTTCAAATAAATAATTTAAAAAAAAAAAAAATTTAGTACAAAAGATTTCATCTTTAAGGACAGATACACAGATTTTAATATTGAGTTAATTCTTTTTTTTTTCTTTCAAGGTACTCTATTTGAAAAGTTATTTTTTTTTTAAAGCCTAAAGGTAGATGAAGCCAAGTTTACTATATACACATACAAATTAAGCAGCTCCTGTAAATTCAAATTGAGCAGCTCTATAAAAAAAGAGGAGATAAGTTGTCTAAATGCCTTTACTTTCTCAACAGACTTTTGAATGCAGAAGATACAAACCATCTTAACGTTGTAGAGTTAAAAATCAGCGTCTTTACCAGGACTAAAGCACAAGATCTAGTGCTCAGCAGTGATAATTGTCTAGTAAGCCATAAGACCCTGTTGAGGCAGATATATAATATAAAAGAAAGCTTCTGCCACTAGCTGACTTTCAATTTGAAAATTGATAGAAGCTGTAGTGAGATGAAGCTACTTACTATCAGAGGGTCCAAACACTTTCTCTTGTACCCATGTATCATGTAACACCGCTGAGGGTGGACATTTTGAACAGCATCAATGTAGGCAGAAACAACAGGTTCAGAACTGCTGCAGGACTTCTCCACAGCTGCTGATATTCTGTCTGCAATACCTGTAATATCTTCCTTCTTATACGCATTCTGCTGGTCTTGCAAGGACATGGTTGAATGAGCTTGCAAAAGTTTACTAACCAACTGCTCATTCTGAGGATATTGAAAACAATCATTCTAAAGAGGGGTAACAGAACTTTGAACTGTTTTAACAATAAATTTATAAACATTATCAAAAATAAGAAAATATTTTTAAAAAAATTCAGTTCCTTCTTAATGAATCTGAAGTTGGTCTAGGATTTATTATTATATTTGGATTAGATATAATCAGATAGGAAGGAATAGGGACCAAATGGAATAGGTTACTGTCATCAAAGTTAGTTATTGATATTTATTCTCAAGATGTAACCAATGATAGAATGAAAACAAAAAAACTCAGTTTTTCAATTCCTTAGGATATAACTAACATACCACTAACTGCTTTCTAGTTATTGTAAGTTATTTATAATCCTTTAAATCTAACAAATAAAGAACTATACAATCATAAAAAAAAAATCAGAGGTGATTTTAATTTCAAATGATACCAGGATTAACTCTATCTCTCCGTAATTATTTTCCGCATTCAGAAGGAATTATTCATTTTTGCCATTTGTATTTCACTGCCCTGTTAGGGTTTAAATGTCAACAACGTTTTTCATTAAATCAGAAAATGTTATAATTGGTTTAGATAAATGCATGGCCTTTTTATATAAAACCAATTAAAGTTTATGAACTGAAAAATTATGTTAATATTATGGTGTCAAATCAATGATGGTATCGTCAATCAGGAGAGAAAGAGTTAGGTCAACGAAGTACTTACCATTCTTTGTTTGGCTATGCCTGTGGCACCAGCAAACTCTCCAGGTGCTATGGTAATGACCTTCACTTTGAAAGGAGACATTTCTCTACGAAGGCAAGCAGAGAAAGCTTCCAGTCCAAATTTAGTCACACAGTATGGTGCACTGTCTTTCCATGGGTTAAATGCTCTTTCACTAGTGACATTAATGATCCTTCCTATGATTAACAGAGGCAAGAAATATTAATATCAAGTAAAAGAGTGAAAAGAAAATATTTGTAATGGAGGCTATAAAAAATATTTATACATTTGTGTAAGTGCTATAAATATTTTATCCATATTATAAATATATATTATTATTTTTCTTGGAGTAGAACATCTTTATGATTATTTGCACTGTACAGTGGTTCCCAGTTGCATAGCAAGAAGGGGAGACGGAGGGGGAGAATGTGAAAATCTCCCTGCCCCCCCCCCAAATTGAGTGGTTTTTTTTTACATTAAATATTGAATATTCTGCAAAATGCAGGGGCCCCCAAAGAGGTCAAGCCCACCAGGCCCCCACATCATGGTGAATTCTTAGCTACACCACGTGTAGTTCCTATAGGATGGCAGAATGTACTGGTGATAGTTTGAACCTAGGACCACTGAGATGAAAGTCTGGAATGCATACCACACACCACCACCATTCTGTTAATTATTTCAAACTTTGACTAAAACCAGCAAAAAAATGTTGTGAGTTTAAGATAGTATAACACATTATATTACACGTGTAAGGAAATTACCTTCAGCTTGCCTAATCAATGGCAGTACAGATTTAGTGACCCTAATGGCTCCGAAAAGGTTTACTTCAGCACATTTGTGAAACATCTCCATGGATACGAGTTCAGTTGGCCCCATACAGTTGATTCCTGCATTGTTGATCACAGCCCAGAGGCCTACAAAAATCCATGAGAAATGATAAAAAGAAATACTGATAACTGTTTTCATAATAAACATTAATGATATTGCTTAATTTTAAACAACAAACTTTTTTTATCTGCCAAAATGTTAACTAACTTTTTCATTTTGTTTAAAAAATAAACAAATTTTAAAGTAGTTTATTGTAAAAAAAAATAAATAATTATAATATTAACTTAAAAAAAACAACAACAACTAATATTAAAAGAAACATCAATTGTTTTGAATCAAGTAATTAATTTTGAATAGATCTAGACTAACAATGATCAATTTGTTGGAGTGGAAATATTTGTTTGACTTGATTTTGTTTATGCGTATAGAGCAGGGGTGGGCAAATTACGGCCAGCGGGCCACATGAGGCCCGCCGAAGTGTTTTATGCGGCCCGCGAAAACCTAAATAAATCATGTGTGCCCACGCATTACACATATAAAAATGAAGGTGCATGTATATTACAATAAATAATTGTAAATATATTTGGAAAGTATTGAAACTTTTGATTCATATCACTTAGAATGAAGTGGCTTAAGAAACATGTCTCTAAACGTCCTTCTAAAAAGTTTTAAGTAAACGAAGATTATATTTAATAGCAATATTTCGATAAAGTCAGTAAGACACATAAGCCCATGCCAGTATTTATTCAATGCTATGAAGAACTGTGTTGAAAGAGTTGGGTTGGCTTGTACAAGATGGCAAGGGTAACAACTGATGGAGCTTTGACTGAGAAAAACAACATTTTTAATAAAATAAAGAAAATATCCCAACCATATTTTAGTAACTGGAAACTTTACACAAAGCTACATTGAATGTCGCATAATTTTAGGTAGAAAAATAAACATGTATTGAAAATTGTTAGGGTCCTTGCACAGGAAATGATCATGATCTGTGATATTATAGAGAAGGAATATTCAAAAAGTGTACTCACTACACTAGGTCAAATAAATTGTAATTTTTTCTTTTTCCCTTTATTTTGTATTTTCTATTTTACTCGGGGCCACCAAATTCACTTCGCCACTCATATTATTATTATTGCTTTTATATAGCACTACTTTCATGCTTATAGCATGCTCAGAGTGCTTTGGTCCAATCTCATTTGTGGACCAGTGGGGGGAGGAGTATCTAGAAGTTGGTTATATATTTGATATATATGCGGCCCGCCTAGTCCCCAAATTTTATTAATGCGGCCCTCTGTTGAAAAAGGTTGCCCACCCCTGGTATAGAGTGTTCAGTTTGCTATCATTTTTGTGGACAAGTTGGGGGGATATGGAGGAGGTATCTGAAAAAGTTTAGGGGCTACTTTTTCAAAAGCTATTTTTAAAAAGTTGCTTGAGCATAAATTTGAACTTGAGGTCTCAAGCTTCCATGATGGGAGGCAGACATGTTAGCCACTGAGCTATTTAAGTATAGGTACTTGTAAAAATAGAAGATGTTAGTCTAAAAAAGTGCATAGTTTAAATTTTTCTCTACACAAAGTTTATCTCCCCTTAGCTTCTAAAATACATTTTTTAGACAACTAAATTAATTAATACTAACTGATTGACTAATTAGTTAATTTTCTTTTACTGATTCATGTGTTGTCATCAACAATGTATAATTGTGCAAAGTTTTAACCTGATTGAAACATTTTAAAAAAGTAGAAATAATGTGTACAAGATTCCACCCAGACAGACATAGTGAGTTGATATAAGCTTTGTAAAAGAAATAAAACAAGACTATTATTATTTTAATTGATTTTGTATAGAGACTCTTTTATGCAATAGGATATTATATATCAATCTGTATTTTGGTCACAAGTGGAGGGGGAGGGGATATCTTTGGGAAGGTTTCTGTTCTGCCAGTGATTTATTAAGATTCGAACTCAAGCCCCCAAAATAGGAAGTGATGTGGTATTGCTTCCCAGTCCCACTTCCTATTTAACTGATTAAACATACCTCACTCACTGTCTACTGAACCAAAAAAAAAAAAAAACTTCATCAAACTAAATAAAAGAAGTTTTTACAAAATAATCTTCATTTCTGAAGAAAGCGAACCTTGATCTCTGCAAATGTCCTTGACCTCTTTGGCACAAGCTAAAACGCTGGCCTCATTGGAGACATCCAAGATGACCACCTCTATTTTCTTGACCCAAGGTCTTGCTTTCAGTTCGACAGCTCCAGGGCTGTGGTCATCTAAACACCCAGCTATTACACCAAAACCCAAGTCTCTAAGAGCTTTGGCAGCCTCCAAACCAAAACCTAAAGAACACAAAAAAAAGTTACTGGTACATTTTAATATGTCATTTAACATGTCTACTTCTGTACTCTAACATGACATAAAAAGCTTTTTTAAAAGACTAGTATTTTTTTTTAATTATTATTATTAGAGAAAATGGTCTATATTTTCCTTTGTTACATTTTAATTTTTTTAAAGGGGTTAAAGAAACTGTCTTTAAAAAAGTAAAACCTTGTGATTATTAGAGCATGACAATAACTATTGTGACAACAAACTTAATTGAAGATTTTCAAACTAAGGTTATTTACAGTACCCTGCAGAAGGTAACATGTCATCTGTCACACATTTGATATTCTAGATATAGTGGAAAGTTTTTTTTAAAATTAAAAGTAAATTAGCATTAATGAGCACATTTATTCACATTGAGTTCCATCTTGATGATTATAAATTAAAGTCTTTACATAAAGAAATAAATTTAGTATCTAATTAAAATGAAGAAAAAAGTACCTGAATCACAGCCTGTGATATAAACATATTTATTGCTTGGATCAACTACCTCTTTTGTGTAATCTTTGATGTAGCCATGTGCATACCATAGAGCTAGTGTCAACACCAACAAGACAAGAATATCCACGATGTAAAAGTTGAAAATAACAGCAACGATAGAATACAATGAGATGGTCAGTAGAAACCTTAATCTCTTTGGATCACCCAAGAGGGTTTGATTGCTACCACTGGTTGTTGCCATGAAAATCTGCAGTAAAGATTTAGAAAACATTATTAATCATAATGTAATGTTGACAAAAATAACAAACACACCATACTAAAGGAAACCTAATGTTATCAATTAAAAAAAAAACTAATTAATATTTTGTTTGCATTTCTTAATAATATTAATATTTCTAGAACATGTTTCTGATGTTTCTTCAGAGTTGAAGATAATTTACTTCCTAGCCCACAACTCCCGCAGGACGACGGGGTATGGGAGTGGGAAGGGTTTGAACCCGGTCCATTGATAAGTAAAGTCCCAACGACTGTCAAGGATACAAATCGCACAGCCATGCAGCCATCCAAATAGAATAAGTAGATCTAAATAGAGATCTTCATATCATATGATATATATACTAATGTAATATAGTATTTATATAGACATATTATAGATTTATAATTATAATCTAGAATAAAGATTGTTAGATCTAAAAAATCTAAAATAGTATCTATTCTAGGTCTAGATAGATCCTAGTTATTCTTTCTAGACTGCTGTAGACTATCTATATCTTCTAGATATCTAGTCTATCATTCGATTTTCTTTATTAATCTGACTCTGGTCTGGTGGTCCGTCTAGTGACTTAGTCAATAGATCTAGATTCTAGCTAATCTAGAGATTGATTTTATTACTCAAATAAAATATTAAATTTCGCCTAGTTTATTATAAAATCAATACTAGGGCTATGGAATATCTGACTATCAGTGAGTATCACTATCATCTATGAAATGATAATCATAATGATACACATAACACCAGGAGCGTCCTTAGCAGTGTGCAGGGCCCTGGGCAAGTGTCATGTGTGGTGCCCTGAGCCGTAAGGACAAACTATATTACATATAGTCTTCTGTATACACTGTACCAGATCACGCTAACTGGCTAATCCCTCTCTAACGCTGTGACAATGACAAGACAGTATGTCTGTCTAAACGCTGTGGGCCTTCCTAATTTTTGTAACAAAGCATAGAGCATTGCGTAGCCATTGTTAACTTACTATTGGCAGTGCTATATATATACTGTTTGTAATTGTTCTGCATAAAAAAAATTCTTTCAACTTAAAAAAGTTTAAAAATTACTCCCATGCCTGCGCCCATGGCCATCTAGCCTATTGGAAAAAAAAAACACATAGGCGGAAGCAAGCAATCCAAAAATTTCGTATATTAACATCGACATCCAATAGGATTTTGTTAGTAATAATGTTAGGAAAATGTGTGGTGATCAAGTTTGTGACAATAAAATCTCGGATCACAAGGGCCACCCTCAAGTGCGGGGCCTGGGGCGGCTGCACTACTTGCAACCCACTAAGGCCGCAACTGCATAACACAAGTTCACAGAACTGAAGACCAGTGCCAGTGAAGAAAACAGCACACTCATCACACTGACTCTGACACTCGTTAAACTTGTTTAATTTTTTTTTTTAATGGCACAACCTGCAAAAGGTGAAAAGAGCTTATATACAGCTTAGCCTTAGGCCTTAGAAGCAAAAAAAAAAAAAAGCTGGCTAGAAGAAGACTCTAGTAAAAAAAAATAAATCTATTAATCATATAGATCTAGATAATTTACTCACCAGTAAAGTGGAATAGATTCTAGATCTAGGTAAAGTAGATTAGATTCTATCAACTAAGATCTATTCATCAGTCATCTAGATTTAGTACTGAGGTCATAGGGCAATGACGAACTCTTTGGCTTTGTGAGTTAAAATAAAAAAAAAATAAAAAGAGTATTTGAACAGACCTATATATTACTATTATTTGCTACTTTCAGCTTAAAACTTAAAAGTAAAAGTTATGTAAAAATATAGATTCTAACTTAACAATATACCATCTATTATCTATATATATAATTCACAAAGTCGACAAAGTTCAAAAGTTCAGACGAACAAGCAAGCAAGCAACAAGTAAAAGGGAAGATCCCATGGCGCAGCATGTTGTGAATGGAAAAGGGTGTATCCAAATCCGCACTATTTTCATTCACAAAATAGCATAACATACGGGGCTATTTTGTGAATGAAAGTGGTGTATATAATTCTCTTCTTTTCAATTTGTCATAATATTAAGGTATTTCCAGATTATATTGTGTCGTAAGACTTTTGAAACTAGAACGACAATACACAGAGTCGAATCTACTCTCAGGTTTGACTTTCGAAGTAGGCCTACTTTAATTAATATCACAAATTAGCCTACGTTAAAATAATAATTTCACTGGCGTCCTGTTCATATCCTTCTAGCTTCCACCTTTTAATCTCACTTCCATTTTTTTTTATCTACATATTTCCGGATATATTTTTTTTTACTTTACTTTTACTTTACAAACGATTTTAATAATTTCCGGGGATTTTCAGGACTTTTTCGTAGGCCTATATTTAATATCATTTCAGGAGATTTCCAGGGGCTCCTGGTAAATCAAGAAGCCGCGGGAAATCTGTTATATGTTATAAAATGGTTTAATTTAATTATTTATACACCTAAAAATTAGCACGGGTCCAAAGAAAGTGCGCGGCCCACTGCGGTCGCATATGTTGCAGTGCCTATAAGGCCTGCCCTGAAAATAGCGGCGTATGCTATGCCGCCGGTCGAAGTAATAAATAATACGTATTAGTAGTGCATAAAATATGCACATCGCTTATTCCAAACAAATCTGTCATTAATACTCTCCTAATCGACGATGCCAACGTTGATTTGACCCCATTAAACTGAATTGTTTTTGGATTTTAAAATTTTAAATTTTTGTAGTGAAAAAGAGCATGCATTATCCTATAATTCGATACCAAATATAACTTTCTCAGATAAACAAACAAAAACGTTTATGAAGTTTAATTATAACAAGATATTGAAATATAAATAAGCAAAATGAATTATTTTTTGGAACAAAGCACATAATTACTTAGAGAAAGAGTTCAGTCTACATAGTGCTAGCCACATGACATCCTCGTTAACCGTTGGCCTATAGGCCTATCTTTACATACTGCCCTATAGATCGCAAGGTCTGAATAGATCGAGGTCTTTACTTTTGTAGATGTTAGACAAAATGAAGACGAAAGATGTCTAATATGCAATAGATTGTAGACAAACCGGGATGTCATTTAGCAGTCATTCAGGTTAAAATTGAAATACATGTATATATTGGATTGAATCATGGGTTAGGGTTAGATAACGCCTTTATCTTGTATTGTAGAGGTAGAGACCGCTCTTGTGCTCATTGTGAAAGCACCAGTGCCAACACCCTTGTAGGACTAACACTTCACTTTTTATCAGGATTAACAAATTTTTGCATAACTTAATCTTTTGAATGTAGGCCTATAGCTAATGAGGTGCATCTATGAGTAAAATTGACTGAAAATGTAACAACACAAAACGTAAACACACCGATGCCCTGGCCAAATAGCAAACTTTGTTTAAAGACACGTTTTGTCTGTCGTTTTACGCCTGTTCGAAATGATCATCCCCCCCCCTAATTGTTGCTTTCAAAGGTTTCAACAGTCTATGGTTTTAACAATAGGATCAGGCTTTTTCGAAGAGAAACAACCGCTAATTACTACCATTTATATGAAAATGGCAGGGTTAAGCTCCCTTTTATCCATGAAAAAAATGATTAGTTAGTAGTAATTGATTCATTATTTGCTTAGTTTTTGGATTGATTCGTGTATTGTCATTGTCTATGAATAATCATGCAAAATTTCAACTTCATCCGAGAATGCAAAGTGTATAGAATGTGTAGAAATGAAATAAGGGGATTGAATTCATATCATGGACATACATAAAAATAGACTGGAAAAAGGAAGTAACTTCATGTAACTTGAAAACATGTATATCTATTGAATTCGGTTTTCCCAATTATGAAAAATTTAAAAATTGCATGATCTTCAGTCTTAGTGATTAAACAAAATTTACAGACATAAAATAAAGTACACACAATTGCAATGCACAAATTTTCGTTTCATAAAACTCTCTTATTGGCCAGTCTATATTTATTTATATCCATATATACGTCCACATCTCTCACTTAGAGTCAGTTATTTCCTTATTTTGATATCAAACATAATAATTTATCACCAATATTTTATTAACTTAGATAGACTTAGTTAGATTAACTTAGTATAGATTCATGTTTAGACAGGTACAATGAATAATTGTGCAACGTTTCAATTTGATCCGAGAGTACGAAATATGAGAAAAACTATTTTCAAACTTTTTACCACTCAGACATAGTTTTTATGAACTTTGTAAAAAAAAAATTCATAGACAACACAGTATACATATTTAAATTAAAATAACCGCGCCCCCAGAAGGTAGACCTACGTATTAGTCTTGTGATAATTTAAAAATAAATGTTTTCACCTAAAAAGTATACTTCCTCTCCTAAGCATTGAAAGTCTTTATCTACGCACCTAGGGACTTTTCATATCTTTGGTCTAATGACCTCTCTGGTAAAATGTGCGCTCTAGTAGACACATTTCAAACCAAGATTATTAGAGACAGGGTTACTGCTGCGATTGGATCCCATAATTACCTGCTAGTAAAAGTAAAGTTCCCCTTTCAAACCTTGTGGTCTATAGGGCAGATGATGTAAAGGTCATCTGATTCCGTGGCCCACGGTTAACGAGGGTGTCATGTGGCCAGCACAACAACCAACCGCCTTTACTTTTCCCCAACTAATGTCAGGTACCCATTAGAGCTGGGTGGACTCAAGGGCGCCCGAAAATCCCGAAATAAAAATCCCAGTCTTCACCAGGATTCGAACCCGGGACCTCCAGTACGGAAGCCAAGCGCTTTACCGCTCAGCCACCGCGCCCTACAATTACCTGCTAGCAGTGGTAAAAAACAACAACACGCAAGCTAAAAAATCTGTCCATATTACAGGTCTTCGGGAAACAGTACCAGGAAAAAGAAACAGACAGAGAACGCTATGGGAAAACAACATAAAAAAAAAGAGCCTGCCATTGAAAAAGGTTCTAAGGTAAAAGACAGAGAGGAATGGAGAAAGAAGTTCGACAAAATCTTGCTTGGCGCCATAACTAAAGGATAGTAAGGTAGGTAGACACACAAAAACAAATAAATTATCTTATGAGATATAGACGTTACTTAAAAAAAAAAAAGATAATTACGTCCTACGCGTGTTTCTAGTTCAATTTAGTCATGCAGGCTAATAAATGACTTAAATTTAGCTTCCTCGATGATACCGAACATAAAAGCGCAGTTAGAGGACGGAAAAAGTTTTGGGAATAATATTATTTATATATTTCCTTTAATATACTTTCACAACAGAAATCACAACAGAATCAAACTGATGTATATAAATTGTATGTAGCTGTATATTCTCAGACCTAATTCTTTTCTTTCTACACTAAATAAATTCGATAAATGAAAGCGTGGCTGCAAAATACGGTAACTTCATGATTAAAATTTAAGTATTCTATATTTAGATCTAGATCTATATATTTCTCAAAAGACAAGTTCAAAAGTTCAGCCGAGTAAGCAACAAGTAAATGGGAAGATACCATGGCGCAGCACGCGGTGTGAATGGAAATTGGTGCATCCCAATCCGCACTATTTTGTGAATGAATGAAAGTGGTGTTTATATAATTCTCTTCTTCTCAATTTTTGTCAAAATATTAAAAGTATTTCCAGATTATTGTGTCGTAAGACTATTGAAACTAAAACAACAATACACAGATAGAGTATACTCTTAGGTTTCACTTTAGAAGTACTTCAATTACGCACATTCGTTCATTAGACATGATTACGAAAGGTAACTCATCTCTCTATTCCTAGATCTAGATCTAAAACTTGAATGGGGTCCATTCACCAAACGTAAACAAACAACATTTTCTCTATATGTTCTATACAAATTACGCAATCCGTATGTGTGTCACGTGATCCGTATTTTTCACTATTTTATCAATATTATGACGTGGCTAAATTTGTTTATTTACATTTGGTGAATGGACCACTTTCAACTCTAAGATTATAGAACTTCTCTTCGCAAATATAGTTTTATGCTTTAGCACATGAACATACTAATTATAGTCCATTCATTTCATATTTTAATCAAATTAACATTCAAATTGGATTTTCTAAAGTTTTGTTACATGGTAACATGAGTGCAACTCTATTCTTCATATCGCGTAAATTAAGATCAATTAGCTATCCTTAGCTCCATTCATAGAATTATTTATACATGAATTCACGCATTCGCTTTACTTATAACAAGTAAATAGGAAGATCCCATGGCGCAGCATGGTGTGAATGGGAAATAATATATACAAATCCGCACTATTTTCATTCACAAAATAGCATAGCATATTTTTTTTACTTTAAAAAGATTTTAATAATGTCCGGAAATTTCCAGGACTTTTTCGACCGGCGGCATAGCATTTAATAACATTTCAGGAGATTTCCAAGGGGCTCCTGGTAAATCAAGAGGCCGCGGGAAATCTGTTATGTTATAAAATGGTTCAATTTAATAATTTATACACCTAAAATTTAGCACGGGTCCAAAGAAAGTGCGTGACCCACTGTGGTCGCATATGTTGCAGTGCCTAAGGCCTGCCCTGCAAAATAGCGGCGTATGCTATGCCGCCGATCGACTAGTAATAATAATAAGGCTAGTCTTCAAGTCCGAAGAGTAATGAGAAATACAGTATTTCCCGTGGCTTTGCAGCCCCAGCCGTGACCTACATATTTTGCCACATCCAGGGCAAGCAAAACCATTGTCCGCAGGTGGTCAATTTAGATTTTCTTTTTTTCGTCTGCGTTTGTCCTCGGCAGCACATTTTCTTTTAGTCTCAAATGTGTATCCCGCGGCCTTCGCGAGTGATCTCCAGCTGTCTCGTTCCGACGCCGCATGCACCAGAATGTATAACTATATAATTAAATTACAAAATAAGGTAACTTAATGATTTAAATTTAAGTATTCTATATTTAGATCTAGATTTTTCCAGAATCCTATACTCTTAAGCGAGCAATTCTTGTATATATATATATATATATATATATATATATATATATATATATCTTCTATTTCGAAAACGGCTCTAACGATTTTCTTTAAAATTTCAACGTATCTGCATATTATTGAGAAAAAATTTTCAGCTCATTGACCACATAGGGAAAACTCGAGTTCGACCGTTATTTCGATACATAAAATGTCTAATTGTAAAATTAATTTTGGTTTGAATAAATTTATGAATGAAAGTTTTCCATGACGTAAACGGGAAAAACTTTGCTTACGTCACTAGGCTTACCGTAGAACAATAACGCGTTTAGAGATATGAATGAAATTTTTTCCCATGACGTTAAAGGGAAAAAAAACTTGACACTAGGCTCACAGCACTACACTTCGCAACAAGAACTAATCAATCGCCCTAATTAAACATTTGCGCACAATCTTATTGTGGATTGATCTATTTAATGAAACTATGGAAGAAAAATAATTAAATTAAATTTGATGTATGATCAGTTATTGTGTTTTAAAGGTTTCATAAATGGGCCTCATTCACAAATCGTTAACCAACAACATTTAGCCATGTGATTCTCTATATAGAAATTATGTAAACCATAAAGACAAAACTTTTTAATTTCATTGTTTTATAAATATTATTAAGTGGCGATTCGTGAATGGGGTCCATTGTTTACACTTAAATTTTATAAACTCGTGAGTAACTTTTACTTTGTTATACTCTACGCCTTATTTGCACACACTGAACATGATATCCAGGGTCGACCCTAACATTGGCTGGGCCCTATGTGAAGTGGATTGCACGCGGTCCAGTCAGGGTAAGGATACGGATAATAAGTAAAAATTAAGATTTTGTGTTAGAAAATAAATTCGTCTTTGCATTACAATTGTGTCTATTTTTAAAAGTACCTGTTTTACCCTATAACGTAGAGATTTGAGTCACTTGATTTTCGTACTAAAGCCATAATGAATACACTAATTTCATAATTAAATGTCTGAACGTAACTATCTGAGAAGTTACAGAGCAAAGTCTTTCTTCCAAGCCAATAATAGTAGGCCTACAATAGTTTTACGCAAAAAAAAAATGGATTGTAAAACTATAAAACGGACGTGAGCTGTGATTTGTCTACACGTAAGAGATTTCATATTTAATCGCCATGTACAATTACATTTAGAACTAAAACTAAAGCAACTCTTCAGATTAGTGGTCTTTATCCGATCGTTAATTTTCGTAATTACAAAAAATATTCCCAAAATTACTTCGGGTATATAACCTTCCTTAACCCTTAACTCTTTCTCTCCTTCATTATTTTCCCACTTTATTCATTTTGCTTCACTACCCCTGTTATGAATGGGCTTTAATAACTTTGTTGTTTGTTATCAAAATTGTTGCATTTGGTATAGAATTAAAGGGAAATGCTTGCTCTTTTTATATAATTCAAAGTCAAGTTTAAAAAAAATTAACATTAATTTAATCTGATGAGTTCAAAATCAACGATGGTATCGTCGATTAGGAGAGAAAGAGTTAAAGTGCTGAGCTGTTTCACAATGAGTGCATACCAAATGGAATTACAATTCTGGTGTTAAGAGGCTAAACTACCACACGCATTTTAAGGGTTAAGAAATTATTTAACCGAGCAAGGCTCGGCCACCTGATATTATAAAACTGTATAATAAAATTACATAAGATCCTTAAAAAAATAGATATATAAGGTAGGTAGCAGTAATGGGTACACTAATACAACAATGCGATATAATTTAAATCATTTTTGATTATAAGAATAATAGCAATGGCTTCGATTCTCCAAAATACAACAAATAAAATCTAATAAAATATTCAGAAAGAAACAAAGATTTAGGCACATTCCTCATTTCTATGACAAATTTGTACGAATATTCCTTCTTCCTTAGTAACTATACAGATCTTTGTCATTTGTTAACTACCATTATAAATTTTTTCTTGTAATAATTTAGCTTTGATTATTTGAAACAGTTGCCATCATAGGTTTTGAACTGCGAGAATGTGAATTGAGTTTTATTATTAGATTTTGATAGCAGAATAGCATTCATCGTTAGTAAGGCAATGACTGTAGTAAGTATATATTGCCGTTAGCAAATATGATTGCTTGTTATAGTCTCTTAATGTTGACCTATGGAGGTTGTGATTGGTGGAAACCATTGTCAGAGCTAACCCATTATTTTAATCTTTTCAGAAGACTTAAATTTTTGGAATGAGCTTCTTCTAAATCTTGATTGTATGGGTTGAACTGCCTTCAGAGTTTTAGTTTGTATAGAATTGATTGCCCGAAGAAATCAATTATTACTCGTTTCCAATGGGTAGGTAATTAATTCTATTAGATCTATATCAATACAGTAATCGATTTTTATAGTTGAGATTCAATAGAATCTTGTTCACAGGGACGTAGCTAGAATTTTTCATCGTTTGGAGGCCGGGGTGATTGACCTCTTTGTGGGCCCCAGCATTTTGCGTAATACATAATTTTTAATATAAAAAACACTTATTTAGGGGCCCCACTCAATTGGGGGCCGGGGTGGATTTTCAAATTCTCCCCCCTCCTCCCCCCACCCTAGCTACGCCACATTTGTGCTTTTATGAAATAGATATCTGAGTGTAGAATGTACGTTTTTAATAGGAAAAGTGAACGGTTCTTTACTTCTTGTGTAACATGATAATAAGCTAGCATATTTTTTTTTATAAATAAAGTGAGGCTATTAAAAAAAAAAAGCATATAAACAACATTATGAGACAAATATGACCGCATTCTTGGTTTCAGCCGCGAATAAAAATAGTTACACTTCGCCTAGAGATTGGAGAATTGGTGGAAATATTTACCAAAAAGAGATACGAAAATGATTCGGTTATACAGCTAGATACAATGTTGCTCATATTTTTAAAACTGAAATGAAAGCCAATGTTGCTGATATTTTAAGTAGCGAAAAGAAGCCATCTTCTCACGCGGGGGGAAAAATAAATTTCAAATAACCGATTAATTTTAATGAAGTGTTTCGGTTAATATCGTTTTTGTAGGCCTACGTATTTGTTCATGTGGCCCGCGACACGAGTGTCTGAAATAAAAATGGCCCGCAAGTCGAATTAGGTTGGGCATCAATGCCTTAAATTAGACAGATGAAACTTTGGATTTCCTATAACTTCAACTGCAAGAAAGGGTACTATCAGGCTACTGGCACACCCAAAAAATACATACAAATTGTTTTTATAATGTCAAGGTCGTTCACAAAATGTAGAACAGTTCGTCTAGACTTGAATTGCGTCACACGTTTTGACACTTGGGAAGGATGATGCAGAATGCCAAACAGACCTTGATTGAAAAGTAGGTCAAGGCAACAGCAGTAAATTATTTAATAAAAAAAAAATGTAAGTTAATGTAAAAAGAAGGTGAAAGTTGTGACGTGATGGTTCTAGATTTTAGATGGTTCTATGACGGATTCTATAAGAGGAGAAGTCTGTTTATTCAGAGAGAGCTTAGAATGTTAGATTACAAACTTAGATCTAGATCTAGTAGTCGCTAGTTTTAAAGTAAATAGTTGCTTAGTTTTATGGATCATTATTGTCTTTTCTATCTACTTTATATATGAACTGTACATACATTCATTCAGGGGCGTATCTAGAAAATTTCCATCGTTTGGGGGTCCAGTGGGGCTTCACCTCTTTGGGGCACTTGCATTCTGCGTAATATATTTAATTTTTAATGTAAAATACACTCTTTTTGGGGCCCACTCATGTGTGGACCTGGGAGGATTTTCAAATTCTTCCCGTTCTCCCCACCCTAGCTATGCCACTGAATTCATTGTTTAAAGTTCAAGTTTAAATTTAACTAAAAATAAGTTTATCAGGACTGTGTCACTTCATTGTTTGAACCATAATTATGCCACTGTCGAATCCGCGCGTCACAAATTATCCCATCAAGTAAAACAAACCAAATAAATTCGTGACATACTGTTGAAATCAGTTCAATTTCAGCTATCCTATTCTCTCTTGGACCGTTGGGACACAGGATTTGTCAACCATCTTTCTCCATTTCTGTTTTTGCCTTGTATTGAACCTCTATCAATAGAGGCGCCAACTATTGACAAAGACAGATCTAATAGGATCTACATAATTTGTGCCATTATGGCCATAGATAATTAGAGGCCTCTAGGCGAAGTAAATTTGGTGGCCTCAAAAGAAATAGAAAAAAAAATAAACTGTGAAAAAGAAATCGCGCAATTTATTTAAAACATAGTCAAGCTAGTGTACTCCAAAAATAACATTGAGGGTTCCCTGACATCTCATCATACGAGACATTTCATCATTGACACATTTCATCATTATAGCAATGGGCCTCATTCACCAAATGTAAATAAACACATTTTGCCACGTCATAATATTGAAAAAAAAAAAAGAAAAATACGTATCACGTGACAGACTTACGTATTGCGTAATTTTTATAGAAGACATAGAGAAAATGTTGTTTGTTCACGATTGGTGAATGAGGTCCATTCATCATTGCACATTCCAAGATTATAGCAACCCTAACCACAACCCTAACCTTAACACTAACCCTAACCTTAACCCTAACCTTAGGCAGAGCCATGTAGAAAGAAATGAACATGCCTAACAAACTGGACAGTATTAACTTCCTCCCCCGCAAAGAGCAATGTGCAATCTTGTAACTAAGAACAGGACATACATTTAAATTATCATCTCAATAAAATCAATCCCACACATCTCCCACTTTGTAGACACTGCGCCCACGCTTATGAAACCGTAAACCATATTCTTTTTTAATGCCCCCTCCTAATCCACCTTAGGCAGACCCTACTACGACTACAGCTCAACATAACCAACACCCTGTATGGCAGTGCTGAACAACTGAAAAAAAAAACAGCACACTATTTTACCTTGGCAGTCTGCAAAAGAGGTGACAGCTCAGCAGTAAAAAGCTTGCTAGAAGAAAAAGAAGAAGAATCCTAAACTGAATTGATGTAATGATGAAATGTCTCGTATGATGAAGTGTCTCGTATGATGAAATGTCTCGTATGATGAAGTGTCTCGTATGATGAAGTGTCTCGTACGATGAAATGTCTCGTATGATGAAATGTCTCGTATGATGAAGTGTCTCGTATGATGAAGTGTCTCGTATGATGAAGTGTCTCGTACGATGAAATGTCTCGTATGATGAAGTGTCTCGTATGATGAAGTGTCTCGTATGATGAAGTGTCTCGTATGATGAAATGTCTCGTATGATGAAGTGTCTGGTCACCGACATTGAGAACAGGTTGTTCACTAAAATTATTTTGAGTCTTGTCCGAGCAGTAGCGGCCTTAGGTGGTGGCAACTTGGGCAACCACACCAGGCCTCGCGCACTGCAAGGGCCGCCTCTGTGTCCGAGGCTCCCAGGTATCTGACAAGTTTGCTCAAGCCTGGCCCTGAATAATCCATAATCTTCTGTTCTTTAGGTATAGAATGTATTCTATGAGTGTTAAGATCATTTTTTTATATCTAGTAGTGACTCTTTTCTCACAGGTCTACATGGTCTTGAATATTTTTGTGTCATGTGTAATCTCTTTTTGGTGCTGTTCCTTGTATGTTGTCAAGCAACAGCTGCAGGTAAAAGAATATAGTTGTTAAGTAATTATGAAATTAATTGTTTTGGTTTCAATGGGACTATTCAACAATGAACATCCGAATTTAATATATAAATAGAGGCATTGAGGATCTAGAAATACATATCAATACAGATCAAATAATCAATGTTCACGATTGAATGAGCACAATAACATGAACATAAAAAGAAGCAACAGACAATTGAATTCCTATTTCCAAAAACAAACAAACAAAAAAGCAAGTTTATATGTCTGTCTGGGTGAAATCTTGTTCACGTAATTTCTACCACTGCCCATTCTTAGAACATTTTACACAATTATTCACTGTCGACGACAACACACTATTCAATAAATATATTTAACTATTAATTAGCTAACCGTAAGTAATTAATATAGTTTTATATAGAAAATGTACTAAGCGTAGAGGGGATACATTCTGTGTAGTGAATTAGGACGTTCGATAAAAAATTGTAAAATAACAAGTCTGTGAAACTTTCTATTTTGTATGTACTTAAACAGCACAAAGGCTTGAAATCTCGAGTTCCAATTCAGACTCGAACACCTTTTTTTTTTGTGTGTAAAATTCCTTTTGAAAAGGCCGCACGTAAACCTTCTCCCAGATACAGCCAGCTCCTCACACTGGTCCGCAGAAGAGATGTGACCGTAGAGCAGGGGCGGACTGGGTGTCAAAATCGGCCCGGGAATTTCTATATATTCCGTCCTACAAGTTCTATATTTTATTATGGGCAGCCATTTCTAGGTGTATCTGTTCTCAAAATCATCACCTTAAGTTTGATAATGCTTCAATGTGAATGTATACAATGAACTCTATATCTTTATACGAAACATAGACCTAATGTTTCTTTTTATTTGCTAAGTATGTAGGCCCTAAAAGGATGAAGCCTACTAGTAGCACTGGCTACGAATGATGGCTAGCGTTACATTATTTCGGAAAATTGATTAATTACAATTGTGTTACACTGTGGAGTATTGGAAAGATTTTTTTCTAAATACGACACTTAGAGGGACTTTTATAAGAGAATGTTATAAAACCTCTAACAATTTGATGTGTCAAAGTGGCATCAATGGGACATTTTGGTGGCCAACCGGTCCATTTTGGTACCGGCCCACCGGGCATTTGCCCGAAAGCCCATAGAGCCAGTCCGCCCCTGCCATAGAGCTATCTCTTTTTTCACATTACTTTGATTTACTTAGTGTTTCATTATTTAGTGATACAAGAAGCCTCTGCATATTAAGTCTGTTATTGTTTAGTGTCGCATCATAAGATGTCTTAGCATGAAGTCATTGTTCGTTGTCGCAACATTCAGTGTATGCCATTTAATGTTTCAACATTTAGTGTTTTAGCGACATTTAGCGTTGACTGCCTCAGTGTTGACAGATTATATTTAAAAAAAATACTTTCTTTAAAAAAATATTGACGTTCATGTTTGTATAAAATTAGCCATCCCGCACCACACACCGAACCTCAATGTTAACTACATATGTTCACTTATACCGGTACCAATACTCTCTCATCAGATGTCCCAACATCAACGACAACAACTAACATAGTTTTACAGCCGACAAAGGGTAAGAGTTGAATTACAGACTTTTATTCTCAAAATTAAGCAGACAATATTTTATGGTTTAAAAATACTTTAAAAAAAAACAACAACACTGTCTTCATTAATTTAGTGTTTAATCAAATGAAGGAAGTTGTACGTAACTCTTTTTTTTTTAAAGTCACAATCATGTGTCCTCCGTACACCTGGGGTACCAACTGTGACCAAAGCTGCATAAACTGTTCAGACCACTGTGACCAGGACTTAGGAATCTGCAAACACTGCAAGCCTGGACATAAATATCCTTTCTCGTCATGCACGCAAGGTACTGTATAGCTTATCAGAAAGCTTATATATCAACCCACTCTGTCTGTCAGTCTGTCTGTTTGGTGAAGACTGGGATTTTTAATTTCGGATCTTTGGGCGCCTCCGAGTCCACCCAGCTCCTGAAGTTAGTTAGTCGGGAAAAGTAAAGGAGGTTGGTCGTTGTGCTGGCCACATAACTCTTTAACCGTTGACCACATAAACATATGACCTTTACATCACCTTGCCGATAGAGCGCAAGGTATGAAAAAGGAACTTAACTTTTTTTTGTATTGTTACGAATCTCACTATCCAGGCTCTCTGCAAACTGCACCAGACACCACCAACTTAAAGAACTTGACAACTCCGAGCTCCAAAGTAACGTAAAAGTTTAATGTCAATAAATAATAACCAATACTGTACAAATGGCAGCACGTAACATAAGACTGTACAAATATCTCTCCGTTAATAGATGTACCGCCGTATCAACTCTTGCACGGGTCTCCTTGTCTCGTCTCGAACTTGTACTGAGCCCTAGGAACGAACTGTAGATCGGAAAGTTGTCGCCCGGCCTCTGATACCTTCGTTCTTTATATAGAGTCCCTGCTAGCCTTCTCGAACCGGACAGAACGCCCCTCGACGTTTCTGGGTGGTCAGATGACTATAATCCTCGTGACGCTCCTGAGCACTGTTTACGCCGCTGAACTTACAAGAATGTTCTTGTCGAGACGCGTCGCGGCTGATCGTAGTAACTCGTCACGCTTGACCGCTCGTCTGGCCTGGGGCGATTTGTGTTGGCTGACTACACACACCACTACTACCCCGTCTGTGCCACAACAGGTTCATAACAGTATTAACAAAGACATTTAGATTGACGCGTAGTAGTTTTCTGTGTATACTTACTTACTTACTTAATCCTGTGTACTCCCAGGGGAGCATAGGGCCGCAACCACACCTCTCCACCGAACTCGGTTCTGAGCAGCTTTCTTCATCTGCTCCCATGGCATTCCAGTACCTTCAGCTTCACAGATGACTGACCTCTTCCAGGTTTGCCTAGGTCTGCCCAATTTCCTCTTTCCTTGTGGGTTCCAGTCAAGAGCATGCCTTGCAACATTGGTAGCTGGTTTCCGCAGGGTGTGTCCTATCCAGCTCCATTTTCGTTTTGTTATGTCTTAAAATATGGGCTTTTGTCTAGTTCTCTCCCACAAATCGGTAGTGGTTATCTTTTCTGGCCACCTAATTCCTAATATCCGGCGTAGGCATCTGTTAACAAAAGTTTGGAGCTTTTCCATATTCTTTTATGTATAGCGTAAGACTAGATATAGATTGTGTTAGAAATAAATAGCCTCTCCTCTTCCAGTTTGTTACCTCACTCTCAAAACGAGCTCCTTTATTGTCCTCAGAGTGTGACACTTATGAGTTTGGCAGAGACTGTGAAGGAAGGTGCCTGAGAAAGTGTGGCACGGATTGCTTAGAAAGGAAGCAGGGAATTTGTCCAGGTTAATAAACAGAACATTTTACAGAACAATGACACACGTACTTAGTTCATACTCGAATATGTAAAATTAGCTAAATGACCTTTCTAATTTAAATATGTAGTCGACTCTTGTTTGTCTTGCCTAGTCTGTCGACTGGCTGTGTGAAGCGTCTTTTTGCTACTGCTGCGATGCAGTCTGTTTGTGTTACCAAGGTGATATGAAGACAGGGAGTATTTATTGTTGGTTGTAGAGAGAGAACGCATTAATTTAATGTTAAGACTTGTAGAATGATGCAAGTTAGCGGCGCTGTCGTAACCTGTTAAGTACGCCAGGCGACTTCAGGATGCCAGAATGTAAACACGTGCTTTTGTAGTGAGTTAGATTTT
>JADKLZ010079391.1:4743023-4755402 GCA_021533235.1 Biomphalaria straminea
TATCTATCTATCTATCTATCTATCTATCTATCTATCTATCTATCTATCTATCTATCTGTCCAACTATCTATCTCACCTGTGGCAGTTGTCTGCTTGCTGCAACGGCCACACCCCCGCCAACTGTCTCGACTGAAAGGCCAAACCAGTTGAGGGTTAGCCAGAGCTAGTACCTGGTGAAACTATGGTCTCTGTCCACCACCAGCTTGTAAAGCCTAGTTGCTGCTGCATGACGCTCAAGTCGAATTGGACTACCAGGGCCATCAGGCGTCATCTAGCAAACGTTGTGTAACTTTTGGAGCACTGTGGGACATGTAGAGCACACTGGTCATTCACTGCACCCCAAACCAGCCCAGTTGTCTGGACTCTGTTCTGCCACTGGATCCAGCTGGCAAGGGACGCTATAGTGAGGCGGATGCAGCGCAAATCTCCCTCAATTTAATAAATCTTCATCGCGCAAGCAATAATGAAAATGACTCCGATTTGGGCAGACAAAATATGAAGTTTATAGGTAATAAAATAATACTACACTCTTTTTCGTCAGCTACATGGGTTCACAAGTAATATACATGAGCGAAACAGCGGTATCAAGTATAAGTGCAATATATTCTCCAGAATAGATTACAAATAACGTCCGCATCACAGCGTGGAACAATGAACTTCCATAATAAACAATGATACACAATAATAATCTTTAGAAATACATATCTCACAAGACTAACTCAAAATAACGCTCGACTCTCTAAGTCGTTACTACCTTAATACTCGACTGCCTCGTACAGAGGATATTACTTTGCTGACTTGACTTAACTGACTGAACTGACTGACTTAAAGTGACTGAACTGGAGTCAAAGTCAATTTTATTCGTACTACTTCCTGTTGTTCCATTAGGAGTTTTACGAGTCTTTTTCCCCTGTCTTAACCAGAGGTGAACATATAACAATAATGTCAAACGAGACTGTGACAATCTTACATCTCCCAATGTTGTATGAGGACGATGTTTTATGTCTAATTCTCCATCTTTCTAGTGAAATCTAGCTACATGTATGTTTCTGTAATGTTTTCAGAACTGATATCAGCAGCAGCCATCCTCTCCACCATTACCTGGTTATTATTGCTCCACAATCTGCAATCAAATATCTAAAGCTAAACATGATAGATATTGGCGAGTAAGTTAACCATGACTGGTGTACATTACATTAAGGCTAAATTGAAGATAACTCTGGTGATTTCTTAGACTATTATAGATATGAAAGGGAAGCAATAAAGGTGTCGGAAAGGTGGAGCGCCTTCTACAGCTCGATCTCGATGGCTTTATCTAATGGGTTCCAGCCCATTGTGGTCTGGTCAGTCATCCGATTCGGACTTTTTAGCGAAGTCCGGGGCAGAAACGATCACCCTATATGCACTCTCGCTTGTGTACGATTCCTAGCCGACTCCAGTTTGTCGGGACACTGGTTGGAATGTTGGGACGCTTCCGATAATGGCCGAGAGCTTCACAATCAGTTGAGTAGACCACATCGAAAGGCCGCATGTTGGAAGCTCAGCCGAGAGGAACAGGCCGTCCTAGCCCAGTTCCTAGTCGGATGCTGTCCGAAACGCGCGTACTTTAGATGGTAGAAGAACTACGACACACGGTGCCGCCATTGCGTCGAGGACTTACTAACAAGACCGTAGCGAAATCTGATTTTTTTTTTACATTCTAAAATAAAGAGCAAACCAATTTCCATAAGTTATAATGTTGACATTTACCAATAACATTTTGTATTCAATGTTGATAGTAAAGGTTACGCCTGGGATTGGGTGATTGGTACAAGAAAGTGGAAGATGGCAGAGATAAGTCTCACCAGCAAGGTGGGCTCCCTAACTGCCGCCGGGTTCAACCTGGGCTGCTACTTGTACGGTCTCGGAGTGAATGTCAGCTACATGTACGCTCCTGGGTTTGAGAAAGTGAGTCTTCTGTTTGTTCTTTACAATTTTATTACAAATATACTTGTATTTTTTGTTTTGACTTTATCCAAATATTTACTACTGAAAGTGAAACAATAATTCAAGGTTAGATTTACTGTGGGGCCCCGCGCCGCCCAGAGCCTCATACTTTAGTGTGTGTGTGTGTGGGGTGTCTCAAAGAATTCAAAAATATATAAGCAATATGCATATACAGAGAAGCAAAAAAAAGTCTTTAAAAACATAAGCTTATTTAAGGGAAAGAACCGCTTATTGCTACCAGTAATTAGGTTTAAGAGCCTTTTTGCTATACAAAATAAAATGCATTAAATTATACAAAATGAATTAAGTAATTGGTTAATTTTTAATTTATTCATGTCTTGTCATGCTGAATGAGTAATTATGCAACATTTCAACTTGATCAGAGAAGGGGAAGTATGAGGGGATTAAATCCATCTATACATCCACATCTCTCATTAACTAGCATTTATTGCCATTATTTTGAGATCCAACAAGATAATTAATGACTATTAATTGATTAACACATTTAATTCATGTCTAGTCATCTTCAATAAACAATTGTCAAAAGTTTTGAATTGATCCGAGAACGGGAAACGGGAGAAAAAACCATGTTCAAACGTTTGACCAGACAGACAGACAGACAGACAGACAGACAGACAGACAGAGTTAATATAAGCTTTGTAAAACTTGAAGACAAATAAAATTGAATATATGTTTATATATATATATGTTTATATGTTTATTATAAATGTTATAGGCTTTTAGAATAATTAATATTAACTACATTTTTATTTAAGATTAAGGAGGAGAGTTGTCTCCCACAAAATTTATCCAAAGGTATCCACCATAGACATTAATAAATATAGACTGGCCAATAAGAGAGTTTTATGAGGTGGAAATGTGAATTGCAATTGTGTGTACTTTATTTTATGTCTATAAATTTTGTTTAATCTTTAAGACTGAAGATCATGCAATTTTTTAAATTTTTCTTAATTCGGAAATCCGAATACATAGATATACATGTTTTCAAGTTACATGAAGTTACTTCCTTTTTCTAGTCTATATTTATATATGTCTATGGTCTTCACTAAATAAAGTCCACCCTTATTACGACTACATTTGATAGAGAGCAAAATAAAAGAAAATATTTCGCACAATTATTTTTTGGAATAGACAAGACATGAATCAATAAAAAAAGGTAACTAATCAGCCAGTCAGTAACTGATAATTATTATTTTTTTTACCAACAATGGCAGCTAATTATTCAGTTTTCACAGATAGGGCTAAATTGTTTCGGGTTTTTTCCCCTTAAATAATTGTAAACGTTATTGCTCCTTGCTACATTTATCAATAACGCTTCTCTCACTTAGTGTGTTTAGTACATTATTATTATAGCTTTTATATAGAGCTACTTTCATGCTTATAGTATGCTCAGAGCGCTTTGGTCCAATCTCATTTGTGGACCAGTGGGGGGAGGGGTATCTAGGAGTTGGTTTTCCGTGCTGCCTTTGGGCGCTCAGTAAACACAACTCTGCCCGAGTCGGGTTTCGAGCCTCGAGCCCCCTTCTAGGTAGCCAAGTTAAGCTCAAGCCACACTTAGCCTCTCGACCACGCTTCCCACGCTTACCTTAAAATGACATACACATCAGCAATAGAAAGAAGAGGGAAAGTACAACACTGTCTGGTGATTACAGATGCCCAACCTGAGACCGCATATAAGACTACAACTGCTTTATTGAGCCATATCAAAATTTGTTGTGACTTCATGGACTCTTTTCTCATATAAAGACAACACAACAGAAACGTACACATGCATAAAACAAGATTCACATGAGACGTTGCAAAGGCAAAAGATCTTCTTTCGAGGTGTAAAAATGAATGTCCTTAGAACTTTATACATCCCAATGAAGACAAAGATTAGATTAATTGAGTCATAAAAAAGGAAATGCCCTGTCCAACGCGGCCTTGCATTACGAGCAAATCTTTGTTGACAACACCCGATCCAATAACTTAAGCCTACTTTAGTTTTCCATTTTTATTGCGTCTTATTTTGTGCAGAAACATGGTAACTGAGAAGTAAAGCACTTGGCTTCGGTCCAGGGTTCGAATCCAGTTGAAGTCTGGGATTTTTACTTTCGGGATCTTTAGGGCGCCTCTGAGTCCACCCAGCACTAAAAGGTCCTGGCATTGGTTGGAGAAAAGTAAAGGCAGTTGTGCTGGCCACATGACCCGCTCATTAATAGTAGGCCACAGAAGCAGATGGCCTGTACACAATCTGCACTTTAGATTTCATGGTCTGAGAGGGGACCTTTACCTTATTTGTATTTGCTAAGTCTCACTCTTGCAATGTCCACCAGGGGGCGACGCTGTGTACAGAAACAGAGACTTCAGCGGGGGATGAAGCGGACAACGATTGTGACGGGGAGATAGATGAAGAATCAAACAATAATCTTGGTAGGCGTACCAGTTGTGTTGTTCAACCTTTTTTTAAAGTTCATATCAACTCTATGTTAAATTTTGTACACGCTAATTCTCCCTTTTCGCATTCTCGGATCAAGTTGAAACTTAGGACAAAGGATGAAACACTTTAAAAACAATCAGTTAGTTTAATATCTGCAATTCATTAATGTTGTTTCATATCGAAAAAAGGAAATAAATCTTACAGTATTGAGAAATATGGCTGTAATTGTAGAGTTCTCGTTATGACCAAATGTTTGGAACTCGCTCCCTATTGATCTCAGATAGACAACATGCTAACTACTTTCAAGAAGAACATTAATACCAACCTGTTTAAAACTTTTTTTAGATTAGTTTGTCATTTTAACTCTCGTGTTTATGTTTGTAATGTTGAGCACTTTGAGCCTACAGTTTGTTTCTTAACACCGCTTAATAAATTAAATTATTATTATTAAATTTTATTATTATAATTATGTACACATTACATCTAATCTCAATAAATCACGGAGAGAGTGAGGGAGAAAGAGATGAATTATACTTCCTTTGTATTTAAAAACTCCTTTGTCCCACTTTCGGTCGGTCAGAGTGTTACGAGGTTAGTTGCCGTCATCTAGAAGTACATAGATGTCAAATTTATAAAGCGCTGGTTGTGAATGTGTATGTGTGTTCGTATGTGAATGTTGTTTGAATTTTTCATCAATATTGTTTTTGTACAGTAGTTACGCTGAGGGTGTCAATTGTAATCAAACTGAATTTCCATTAGATTGGATCAATAAAAAATATCTTCTCTTATCTTATCTTTGTCATTCTAATCGTGCATGTGAATTAATGACTTAAACTCTTCTAAGCCTTTGGTTTGACTTTAACTCTACTAAGTCTTTGGTTTATCTGGCTGATTTATGCAACCCATTCCATTCTCTAGTGGTACTAGGGAAGAAGGAACACTTATACGTATTGTCCAACACAGTGGCGTAGCTAGAGTATATAATGCCTGGTGCGGTTCCTCAACTTGGTGCCCCCCCCAAAAAAAAAAAAAAAAAAAAAAAAAAAACTAAATATTAACATTGCAAAACCTTACTTTTTTTTGTTCAAAATAATATGTATAGTCAAAAATATGCGAATCGTGATGACGATATTCAGGATTGAATCATCTAGCTGCTATTTTTTTTTAATTCTATACCTCAACGGGTCCTTGTTTTGGAAGTTCAGAGGCTTCTGATGAAACTGTGACAAACCGTTGAAGCCATTTTCGCTCCAGCAGAAATTCGTTTTTATCAATGTCGCTAGGAATACTATCAAGATTAATTTCGAACTGAGGATTTAATAGCTGGGAAGGCAAAAAAATCATATATATCTGCTACATCATGAAGTTCCTCGATTTGGGTGATTATTTCTTCAACAATCCTGTCCAGGGTAGAATAAATTTCCCTTCGTAGATCTTCATTGTGTGTAAGTACAGAGTCGTCACTTTTCTCACCGGCCATCTTTTTCTTATGGCCAATACGTTTTTGAGGTTCTGTACTGATTCTCAGATCTGAACACACGCTTTCGGCAAAGGTAATGCTGGCTTCAGCGATGTCCTCTCGATTACTTCTTAAAAATGTCTCTGATTTTAGTTTGAGTGAGCAGTCTCGAATCCTTGTTTTTTTTTAAAGTAGACTTGCAGTTTCTATAATTTTAGAAAATGTATCCCTAACCATCTTGACGGCTTCTCCTCTAGCGCTCCAGCGGGTCTCAACTAAACGTTTAAGGCTAGTTCCGGTTATTTTTATAAGGATATCCCAGCGGTGTGTTGAAGTTGAGAAAAAAGCGTGTAAACGGTCCAGTGTACCAAAAAATGTTACCGAATTGACTTCAGCTTCAGCAGCTCGAATCTCTGCTAAATTAAGAGAATGATTTGAGCAGGCAATGAATAGTGCTTTGGGACTGACTTCTAGAATACGTTTTTGGACATCGTAGTTTTGACCTTTTGTGACCGCAGAATTATCATAGCCTTGACCCCTGCAGTCCATTTTGTCTAAGAAATCCGAACGCAGTTTCTCTAGAATCATCTCAGCGATTCCAACAGCATGCTTGTCCTTTGTGTCAATGAAGTCGAAAAGACTCACGAACCTGCACCCCGTCATTATCATTGACAACGTATCGTAAAAGTTGGGAAGTTTCATCCAGCTTTGAGGTGTCAGGTGTACTGTCAAAAATAATAGAGAAGTATTTGGCTTGCTTTACTTGCAGTATGATTTGTTTTTTTAACGTGATGCCCCAATATTGTAATTAATTAATTTTGTATTTGTGGAGACATGTATGTATTCAGTCTGAAACAAAACTTAGATCGAAACACATGCTCCCTCAAGAGTGGATCGTATTTTGACAGTAATTTTACTAACTCCAAGAAATTGCCTTGGTTTGCCCCTTCCAACACTTCTTCAGCTCGATCGCGACGCCCACGAAGTGCCAAATTTCGTTTTGAGAAAAAAGAATGATGTCCAAGATTCTCTTCAGGTAGTCTCTCCCGCGGGCACGTTACTTTGCCTCAACGTGGTAGACGTGGAAACGGCTACCAGAGGAAGTGGCTAGGCTAAAAAGTAACAAACATGACTCCCGTGGGGAGAGTCTGCCACTTGCACGGTTAGCGGGGTTGAAAGAAAGCCTCACGACACTGTCACGAATCCATGCGCCGTTCCTCAAGAGAGCGTTACAATAATGGCGTATCCTGCAAGGTTAGTGTGGTATAATGAAGGAAAATGGCGGCGGCTCTCAGTATTACATGCCCTTCGTCCATGATTTCTAGTCAATTCTAGTCCATGCGTCCGGAGTGCCAGTAGTATTGGAAACAGCAATGCCCTATAGGCGTTGACTCGGGTCACTCCCAGACAGACCGGTGGTCAGCCAGTTGTTTTTTTTTACTGTTTGATATTTGTTCGTTCGGACGGATTCAGACGTTTTTTTTTCAAACTTAGAGCTCCAGCTCTTAGACTATCCAGCTGTTGTCTCTCCAGGTTTTCGTCACTTGTATAATCAAATCTTGGGCAATGTTGTCAATACTGTTCCCTACTCTCAGGCGAACTTCAAGTTTCCTCCAAACAATCGATGACTGAATGTGAGCTCTGCTGGTCTCATGTTTTTCTATTTTCAGGGATAACCTCCACCACTCAATGAATCCATCTTTGTATTTAAATGAAGATTTGGTACTTGATCTTGTTGAGATGAGTATGCAGGGGAAGCAAAATAAGGATTCTTTTTTGACGAATAACACATCCACTTTCTAAGAACTTTCTCGCCGTTTGACATTTTCTGGAAAAACCAAGCCTTCGAAAGCTTTCTAGCCTTTTCTTTTTCTGATTCTTGATGTCTATATACCTCTATGAATTGACTGTTCATACGCTGAACTGTTTCAGATCCTTGAGTGTCAAGGTGTATGCGAACATTATCTGTGATGACATCAAGCCAATCTCCAATGTCGTTCAGTCTAGAGTGTATTATCCTGATTTCTGTATTGTTTTCTGGATTCAATGATAACCGTCAAGGTGTTGAAACAAAATAGCGACATGATTAGTTTATAAATCGTTAGCTCATGTTTAAAATACAGTAGTTTATGTTTCTTCGTGTCCATACCCTGAAAAGCTCAGGGAAATAGGAAATTAATAAACACTGGGTGGATTTTGGGGCCCCTTTCCAGTTGGTGCCCTGTGCGGCCCGCACCACCCGCACATTGGTAGCTACGCCACTGGTCCAACAAATGGATTTAGAAATGTGCTCTTATCTTTGTGTCTTTCTCAGTATTTTTAGCGGCCCCCGTAAGGGGAAAAAGCCGCTATTAGGTTTGTGCAAAATGTCCGTCTGTCCGTCTGTCCGTCTGTCCGTCTGTCCATCTGTCACACTCAGGGCGCCGAAACTAGAAGAGATACGAAAAATATTTTTTCACCATTAAATGCGGCTTGAAAAGTTTAGGTGCAACGGCTACTTTTAGTTTTCTAAAAGCAAACCGTTTAATTTATAAAAATTATTATGCAAGCGATTTTTTAATAATAAAACACCAATTGTGAAGCAATTATGTAAATCTAAGGGAGGAAATGTTACTATATGAAATGCTCTTGGCATGTAGATATCACGCACATTTTTTAAAATGAATTTATGTCTGTCTGTCCGTCTGTCAGACTCAGAGCGCCAAAACTAGAAGAGATACGAAAAATATTTTTTCACCATTAAATGCGGCTTGAAAAGTTTAGGTGCAATGGCTACTTTTAGTTTTCTAAACGCAAACCGTTTAATTTATAAAATTAATTATGCAAGCGATTTTTTAATAACAAAACACCAATTCTAAAACAATTACGTAAATGTAAGGGAGGAAATGGTACTATAAGAAATACTCTAGACATGTAGATGTCACGCACATGTTTTAAAATGAACTTTTAGCAGCGGCTTTCGTGTACTAGCGTAAAGACCGGAAATGACATGATTCTAAACTAATTTCTTAAATTTTTAAAAAAATCAGATTTTTAAAAATAAACTTGTATAATGCCCCCATTAAAATGAAACTAACATAATTTTGTGCGTTTTGTCTGTTGGTTGGTCTGTCCGTCACGGTTAGAAAAAAAACACTAAGGGCTTTTTAAAATATGATTTAACCTTTACTGTTCTTTCAGAAATATTGCGATAGTTTAAGGATAGGAGCACACAGGAATTGAGCCAGGGACTTAGAAGGAACATCCGAAACATCTTGCGAATAGGCGGATCTGATAGTGATCCGACTCCGACGGGGGCCGCCTCTGAGTTTGTGTATCACACAAACTCTCTTTGTAATCTTGTATTGTTTTGTTTTTGGAAGTAATGCCCTACTGTAATGGTTCATTCACAGTTCAGTGTCTTATATATTATTGCAATGTCGTTGTCATCAAATGTTCATGTGTTTAGATGACGACATGGACGGACGAATTGATGAAGATTTAGAAAGCGACAAAGATAGTAAGTTCAATGCTTCTGTTGATATCGTAAGTATAAGTAAAGTACTCTCTCTCAGACTTTAGCGATCTATGGGGAAGATGATGTAGAGATCATCTATTTCTTTGACCATCACCGAACAATTACTTTCCCCAACTAAAGTCAGGTACCCATTAGAGTTGCATGGACTCAGAGGCGTCCCTAAATTCTCGTTATTTAAAATTCTAGTCTTATTCTAGCTATAATAATACTATATACATATAACTGAGATTGGAGCATAGCGCTTTAAGCATGCTATAAGCATGAAAGTGGCGCTATATAAAAGCTATAATAATACTATATACATATAACTGAGATTGGAGCAAAGCGCTTTAAGCATGCTATAAGCATGAAAGTGGCGCTATATAAAAGCTATAATAATACTATATACATATAACTACTGTTGTTTGTAATCTTAGTTTGTTTCTCTGTCTGAAATGTTTTTTTTCGACCCTTAGCTTCTTAAACGCTACGTTGTATAAAGTGAGGGGGGAGGAGCATCTGTCGTACAATTTCTGAATTCAATCCGTATGGAAAATTGTCACTATAAAATAAATAACGTCAAGTACGTCTGTCTGTCTGTCTGGTAAAAAGATTGAACATACTTTTTCTCCCATTTCCCATCCACGGATCAAGTTGAAACTTCTCACACTTATTCATTGAACCTGACAAGACAGGAATTAATCAAGAAGAATTAAACAATCAATTTAATAAATGTTGGTGATTATTTCGTTTGATTTTGGAATAACAGGAAAAAAATGCTACATATTGAGAGATTATATAATTTATGCATTATTATTTTGAGTCGATAACAATACACGAATATCAATCCAAGCACAAACCAATTTAGTACTGATTAATTAATTTTGTTTTATATAGCAGTAAGGGAACTAAATCCTGTAATTTTTAGATAAATGGTAGTAATTAGTGGCCTTATACACGATACCCAGAATCTTTCTATATCAGGAGTTATCAACCTGTGGGTCGCGACTTCTTGGGTGTCGATTGAAGATTTGCCAGGAGTCGCCTAAGAACATCGAAAATATGGATTGTTATTGTCTACTCTTCTATTGCTGTATAAATTTGTTTGGGGGGGGGGGGTTGCGGCAGATTGGTGGAATGTAAAAAAGTTGCCTAGCCTAAAAGGTTGAGAACTGCTGTTCTATAGCATCTTAATTCCATTGCTAGGATGCTCCTTTCCAGATCTGCAGTCAGTGAACAAGATTAGCAAGTATATAAAAATGTTGCCATGACCAGGATTATACACCGGATACACCAGAAAAGCTAACTATTTATTTTTTTTACGCCTTAAATGAAACTCTTTAATTTCTCCTATTTTCAACTCTAGTCAGTGGTGGATGGGGCCAGTGGATGTGGTGGAGCTGTACCAACACTTGCGCCACTTATCAAGCAAGAACTCGGTGAGTTTTGATTGTAACATTACACAAGTGACATATAAACACAAATTATGTATAAAACTCCTACCTTAAATTGAGTGTATAAAACTCCTCCCTTAAATTGAGTGAGGTCATATATAAATGTGTTTATAAATGCTATATATTGTATGCTCATGCTTGTGAAGTTTTAAATTTAGATTACTATAGTACATTTTCCATATGAAACAAAATTCATCATCATCATCATCGTTCCTTTAGGTTCCTCGTGGAACATAGGGCCTCAATAAAAACACGCCACTCTCCACGGTCTCTTGCTAGATTTTTGATGGTTTCCCAGCTCTTTCCGGTCCTATCTGCCTCCTCTAGTGTGCGAAATTAATTATAACTAATTCATTAACCTCTAGTGTACAAAATAAATTTATTAACTTCCTTCCAAGCCCATGGCCTGCTTTAGCACATCTCTCCATTCTGATCTATCCTTTGTTTTACATCTCCATGCACGGAGTTCAAGCCAAAGATCAACCCTACGTCGTCAAGCCACATTAACTGAACGATTAAATGTTTATTTTACTGATTCATGTGTTTTCATCGAGAGTGAATAATTGTGAAACGTTTCAGCTTCATCCGAGAACCGGAAGTGGGAGAAATAGCGTATTTACACAGACGATGGAGTGGTTTAAATAAGGGAGATAACTGCAGTTTTACTAAACAACAGAAACTTTATTTCTCTATCTGCAAGATATATTTCTGAAATGAAATTGATAATTTAGAAGATTGTTCTTGTTTGTGAAGCTACTTACGCCCTTCTCATTTTAGTGTTCATCCGGTGTCGATAGGTGGGTTCTAACTTAAACTAGATTGACAAGATTTAGTCCACATCATTCGCTTGTTATTTTAGTTTTGCCTTGTTCTCATACTTTGAAGGTGCTTTGAGTCGACGAGGTGACTCGGGGGAGGACCATTAGGACCATTAGGATCTTAAGCTACGGTATTTACACGATGTACTTGAGTTATTTAACTCTATAACTGTCATATAGTGGTCATTGTGCAGACACGTTTTTTCTGAAGCTGAACTCTTTAAGTGTTTTTAATGTATTCTTGATAGTGTTTGAAGCGTTTTCCGTGGGGCGCCTCTGTTACGTCGACCACCTTTTAGCTCACCAAAAAAGACTGCCTTTGGCATATGTTCGTCTCCCATACGGAATACGTGCCCTACCCAGCGTCAACTTTCCTTGGCTGACATAGAAGAGAGCACCTGGCTGCATGAGGCTCGGAACGATACAACTGGAGGTCACTCGCAAGGCCACGGGATACACATTTGAGACCAAAAGAAAATCTGCTGCCGAGGACGACGAAAAGAAAATCTAAATCGACCACCTGCGGACAATGGTTTTGCTTGCCCTGGATGTGGCAAAATATGTAGGTCACGTCTGGGGCTGCATAGCATCGGGAAATACTGTATTCCTCACTAATCTTCGGACTCGAAGACAAGCCTTATATTCCTTATATGATAATGTTTTACTTTTCAGTAAATGTGACCACCCCAAGCCAGCAGCTAATCAAAGAAGTTGTCTTGGGAAAAT
>JADKLZ010079391.1:4755502-4772367 GCA_021533235.1 Biomphalaria straminea
CTGTGACAAGCGATAATTTAGAGTTTGTTTCTTCTGTGGCGGACATCGCAAATACAGCAGACACTAATGAAAAGTAAGTATTACAAGGGAATCAATTGTTTTAACTCTATCTCTCCGTAATTATTTACCACATTCTGGTGGAATCAACGTTGATATCTTCAGTTAGGAGAGAAAGAGTTAATCCGATCACCCAATGTCCGATTGTAGGTCTAAAATCTTTGATCATTGGAAGATATAAAATATTTAAACAACTCCAAATAATTTAATCTTTAAAAAGAAATCCTCATAAAAAGATTAAACGCGGTTCTCGACCTTTTAAGCCTAGCGACACCCTAATACAATTTCCCAATAGGCGGGGACCCCTAACCGTAAAATTATTTTAGTTCATAGGCCTAGGTGTGATTTCGCTAATGTTATTACATCGTTATTTTAAATGTAAGAGGGCGCGGTGGCTGAGCGGTAAAGCGCCTGGCTTCCGTACTGGATGTCCTGGGTTCGAATCCTGGTGAAGACTGGGATTTTTATTTCGGGATTTTCGGGCGCCCTTGAGTCCACCCAGCTCTAATGGGTACCTGACATTAGTTGGGGAAAAGTAAAGGCGGTTGGTCGTTGTGCTGGCCACATGACACCCTCGTTAACCGGGGGCCACAGAATCAGATGACCTTTGCATCATCTGCCCTATAGACCAAAAGGTCTGAAAGGTGGAACTTTACTTTATTTTAAATGTTTATATCATTGAGAAGCTGAACGTAGCCGAAGCATTGTATTGTATGTAGTGTAAAGCGCACTTTGTATCCTGTGACAATATGTCCATGATCATATTGGATTCCTTCCACTTATTCTTATTATTTCCTTTAGCTGACGCTTGATGATAGTTTCATCATTTTTTTTTACTCTGAGTGAGGTTATATATGTGCTACATTGCTACCAAAGTTTTACCAACTATGGTACAAATGTGTTTTTTTTTTAAATTACAATAAAAAAAAACAAACGATTTTTATATATAGATGTAGACTAGAATTAGATTATAGATCTAAATATAGGACCTACTAACAGAGAATTGATATATGCGGTGTTAGCTAATAGTAATAGTATTGCACAAGAAACGAAACTGGGTTTTTCTAAACTCTAATACTTGGTATGTAATAGTAAAACAGCACCTACCTAAATAAATAAATAAGTAACTAGAAATAAAAAAACTAAATTTATTGTAGTATATATAGGTCTGTGGTTGAATTTTATATAGAAGAAATGACTTTTGTAATTTCCTTTACAGAAAAATTGGGCTATTCGCGTCTGACACATATATATTTTTTATGTTCAGCAACAAACCCTATTGTGTGTACTTTATTTTATGTCTATAAATTGTGTTAAATCTATAAGACTGAAGATCATGCAATTTTTAAATTTTTCATAATTTGGAAATCTAAATTCAATAGTAGATATATATACATGTTTTCAAGTTACACGAAGTTACTTCCTTTTTCCAGTCTATATTTATTTATTGCTTGCCCTGGATGTGGCAAAATATGTAGATCACAGCTGGGACTGCACAGCCACGGGAAACACTGTATTCCTCACTAATCTTCGGACTCGAAGACAAGCCTATTATTATTCTTATTATTATGTATTTATGTCTATGTGTTACGTTTGTTAATACAATACAAACATCAACTTCAATGTCAGCATCATAGTTTAGAAATAGTTTAATATTCATAACAATATAAACACCATTAGTTTTCGTGTCTCCATTTCGATCTCCCTCCTTTCAGCACGCATTCGCACCATTTCACATTTACACTAAGATGCGCACGTAACACTATGCATAGACTTAAATAAATTATAGACTGGCCAATAAGAGCGTTTTATGAAGTGAAAATTTGTGATTTGCAAATTAGTGTACTATACTATAAAGCATGAGCAGTATAAAAGTTAAGTATTCATATCTATTTCAGCCATAACCTATATAAGTATTACAATATTTTCACTACTGTGTTTTTTTTATCTCTTAGCGTGACTGTAATGTCAATTAATCATAATGTTCACTTTTTGTTCTGAAACTGTTTTTTAACTTTAGCTTATTTGTACATTCTGCTGAAAAAATCCCTAATTTCACTAATTTGAAGTTAAGGACTGAATCCATTGCTTCCTTTTTCCAGTCTATATTTATTTATGCTTTCTATGTTATTTTGAGAATGAAAATAGTGCGGATTTGGATACACCATTTTCCTTTCACACCATGCTGCGTAAATGAGGAGGCAGTGTAGTTTTGTTTAATCCCTAAGACTGAAGATCGTGCAACTTGTCAGATTTCGGAAATCCGAATACAATGGATATACATTTTTTCAAGTTACATAAAGTTACTTCCTTTTTACAGTCTATATTTATTTATGTCTATGTGTCTATGTTATTTTGTGAATGAAAATAGTGCGGATTTGGATGCACCATTTCCACACCATGCTGCGCCATGGGATCTTCCCATTTACTTGTTGCTCGTTTGACCTTTAACTTTGAGGATTATATATATAGATTCTAGATGCAACCTCTGAAAGGACTATTGCTTTCGAAATTTTTTAATATTAGGCATTATTGATACAAGAGGTGTTAAATAAGCGTAGGCCTACATGAAAAATTTGCGCATCGTATTTAAAGTCTAGATTTAAGGATCGATCATGAGAATATTATAAAGTTTAGTAGATCTATACATTCAATTAACCAGGATTTTTTTCTCGGGGGAAGAAAGTGGTGGCTTGAAAAACGCCCTAATGTTTTTTTAATTTAAAAAATTAATTTGTTATGTAGGTATTTTCTTAAAAAAAAACGTATTAAAAGTATTTATTATATTATACTTTTTTTTTTTAATTTCAGAATTCGATTGAAAAGTCTGTTTCAAATATCTAAAATAGATTGCAACGATCCAGACTTAGAAAATGAAATCATATCTCTTACAGATGAAGCGCCGATTAGTAAAGCCCAGCAGGCTTGCAGGTTCATATTAAAAGCTACAGGATTTGACAACGAGCCTATCGAAGGTTGTGTTATTGTTTTGTCGCTGTTTTGTATTATCGATTTGGGAATCTCAGAAAAGATTGTGTACGTCCTAGATCAAACCTTTGGCAGGACGGCAGGAGATGGAAATTGGAAGTCGATGAATTTGAATGTGTTTTACATTTTACATTTTCTTGTTATGTTTAGCTAAATATTTATAAATATCTTTTGTAGTCTAAAAGTGTGCTAAGTGTGGCACACTGTGCTATAGCCTGGCAGAACCATGTGATAGCCTAAGAGCTGAGCCGAAGGCTCTTCGAGCTCTAAGTTTGAAAAGAAACCTGTTTGGTCGAGTTGTGCAGTTTAAAGAGATCCTGGACTGTGTATCAATATCAGTTCATTTGAGTACATCATACACATATTAATACGTATAAATACAACGTTACAATATATATATATTTGTAATGTTTAATAATTGATTCTTAATTTTAAAAAATTAAAGACATTTTTATGTTTAACGCTAGCATGCCAACTATGCAACGTTATATTTGTCCTTACAGATGAAGACGTCATGGATAATGAAAACTTACAGAGAAATATCAGAACGTTAAAGACAGAGATCAATCGGATGTACGGCGACTTCAAAGAAACTTCAGCAGCTTTAAAGTTATTGAAGGAAACATATGAGGACTCCAAAGGAAGCTTGTTTTTTCTAAGATATTTTACGCTGAAGAGTAACGTGAGGGCTGTGATACGTGACACCAAAGCAGACACTAATTATAAGATTGATTAGTTAAAGGAGGAATTTAAAACAAGCAAAGTATATTGAGAAATGTAATATTTCTGAATCATTTTCCTGTGGGTCATTCAAGTAGATTATATTTCCTTTGTGGTGTTTAAAAACATTCATCATCATTATCATCTGTGACCTGTCTCTTGACTTTGTGCCGTAGGAGAGCCGTGACAGTTCACGTAACCGAATCCCTCCACCTAACCGGTCAGCAGCTGTTCTTGGCAGAATATGAAAAAGAGAGGTCGATCTATTCTTTCTCGTAGTCCAGCCAGCTTTTCTTTGGATGACTCTCTCTTCGCTCTCACTGTTGATACACTGTTGATACACTGTTGATACACTGTTGATACACTGTTGATACACTGTTGATACACTGTTGATACACCCTGAATGATGACTTATGAGCTAGCCTTACAACATAACCGAACCAGTTCAGCTTTTGTTTCTTCACAGTATTGAAGAGTTCCTCAATCCTCGGCAATCCCTGACATGCATCCTTAATTAACTTATTTTTTTATGAAGAGCTCCACAGAAACGCTAGTTTCAAGTACATACTTAAAGAAAAACTACTTAAAAGTAAAAAACAAAAAACAAACTAACAACCATTCCATTTCCTGTTATTGGGTTCCTGTATTTACATTTGTATATTATTGCAAACACAGACGTTAGGTGTATCTGAAATGTTTAACTTATGTAAAGGAAACCTGATGGACCAAAGTTAAAAGACAACACGTTTAAGCCAATTAATGATACAAAAATTAGGCTTTTCATGGACTTCTTTGTACGATGTTGTTGGCTATTGTGTCAAAAAAAAATAACAACACCAAATGGCCATAGGTTGGTTCACAATAAAGAATAGTAGATCCTACAGAGTTTCCCTTTATGTTAGCTTTTTGTTTATTGCAATTTGATTTACAGAGGTTCACCTCTGTCTCAGTAAATCTTTATATCTTTGAATATTTACTTTAGTAAAAACTATTTTTATACTGTTTGTTTGTTCTATACGCTTGTATATAAACGTATTTCAATTGTAAGATGATCATAAAGATATTAATACATATAGATAAATCTTGTGAAATTAATGTATATCTTATGAAATAAATAGAATAAATAAATAAAATTAAGCTTTATGTAGCCTATGTTTCAATTATGTTGTCAGCTCCACTTTGTATAATCAAGTTAATTTCATATAAATCTTTCACATCTTAGGTCTAAATAAACCACGAATAATTGTGCAAAGTTGCAAAATGATTTGTGAATGGGAAATGGGACAAATAACAAGAACAAAAATATGCACCTGACAGATTGGAACTCTAGTCCCCTTATTTAGTTGGCTAAGCGCTTTGGGCCACTGATTCCACTGACAAAATCTCTCTCTTATCTTATATAATACAGACGTTACTTCAGAAATAAATCATGCATCTAGTCATACATGTTAACCAATGACTTACAAACATACATAAGAAAGGTAGAAAACTCAATCATTACCCAGTTCTTTATTTCGCAATATTTACTTCTTAATACTAAACGTTTTTAAAGTCAGAGTTCTTCAGAAGAAAGTCTTTGAAATACGTCACAAACTTTTTAAAGTCGTCAATATCGTTATACACTTGAACTGAATAGCGCAGATAAATGTTGTTTTGAATCAAAGCTAGAACAGCGAAGACACTGGTCCCTTCAAATAATGCTTTCTCTAGAGCAGCCACTCCTGCCTGATAATAGAAGTCATCAAAGTCAACAATTATAAATAATGCAATTTTTCAATTTTCTTTTTCATTTTGTAAAAAAAAAAAAGAATTGTAAGACAAATACAATGTTGCTTACATGAAAAAAAAAACAACAACAAATAAATACAACAACGTTAGAAACTCTCTGTGGCATTTTACGTCTCTAGAGACGATCTTTTCCCCTTGCAAGCTCTTGTGTGACTAAAGAGGCCGATCCTTGATACACAGCTGCGATCGCAGGTTGGGCATATGTAGTCACCAGGCGCCGTTGCACTTTCACCCTTCTTTCTGCTTCTGTTGTGTATGGCATCTGCAATCAAAGACCCCTTCTTTATGCTCTCTCTCTAAGTGGATCTATCTTGTGCCACCTCTTCCCAGTTGCTGGTGTCGATCTTAAAGAGCTTCATGTCCCGTTTGCATACATCTGTATAATGTAAGAGTGGGCGACCAGCGGCTCTTCTGCCTTCTATTAGATCGCCTTATTAGATCTAACAACAACGTTAGAAACTAAGGCTTCGTCAATGTTATTTGACTTGCTGAATTTTTTTTTAATCGATGGCCTTGAGTTATTAAACTTTGGCTAGAAATAAGTTAATGAATGTAATTTTAATTGATTAAATTGATTTGATCGATTTTTAATACATTTCAAATGGATTAAGGAATCTAAAAACACTGTTATGAAATGGGTTATTGACATAAACATACATACTAGTAAATATTGGATAAGATGATTGTATCGCTAAAAATCTTAATGAGAGAAAGAATATCTTCTTATCTTAACAATACAAACGTTACTTCAAAAAAGAAGATGATTACGTCCTACGCGTCATGCATTCAGTCATGCATATAAACCAATGACCTAAACTCTGCCAAGTCACTGGTTTTCCTGGCTAGCTCAGGCAATCCATTCCATGCTCTAAAAGCGCTAGGGAAGAAGGAGCTTTTGTACAAATTTGTCCGAGCATGTGGGACGAGGAATGTGCCTTGTTCTTTGTGTCTTTCTGAGTATTTGAATTTGAAGATTATGGTTCAGTGTTTTATGTATAATTACTACTTTACTTTTGAGTCTTCTGTCCTGAAGGCTTACTAAATTTAGTGATTTTACTAAAGGTGTTACTCTATGTCAAATGTAAATATAGCGCTAGGGAAGAAGGAGCTTGGGTACAAATTTGTCCTAGCATATGGGACGAGGGAGGGCGTGGTGGCTGAGCGGTAAAGCGCTTGGCTTCCGTACTGGAGGTCCCGGGTTCAAATCCTGGTGAAGGATGGAATTTTTATTTTCGGGATTTTCTGGCGCCCATGAGTCCACCCAGCTCTAATGGGTACCTGACATTTGTTGGGGAAAAGTAAAGGCGGTTGGTCGTTGTACTGGCCACATGACACCCTCGTTAACCGTGGGCCACAGAATCAGATGACCTTTACATCATCTGCCCTATAGACCACTAGGTCTTAAAGGGGAACTTTTTTTTACTTTATATGTAATGAGGAATGAACCTTTTTCTTTGTGTCTTTCTGAGTGTTTTATTAAATTTCTTTTTTCAATTTGAAGATTATTGTTCAGAGTTTTATGTATAATTGCTACTTTACTTTTGAGTATTCTGTCCTGAAAGCTTTCTAAATTTAGTGATTTCACCAAAGGTGTCACTCCAGTCCAATGTCCTATTTGTCCTATAGGTCCTGTTGATCCAGGTGATTTAAATAGATTGATAATCCTTGTAATTATTACAAAAACTTTAAAAATCTACACCGAAGAGACTTACTTAAAAATAAAAAAAAAGTCAAGAAACAAAACGTTTCGACCCCTACTTAATTATTTCCTTTAATAATCTATAAATATTTTCAATGCCATGAGATACATCTGAAATGATTTTGAGAAGTAAAATCTAATGATACTGACACGTCACAAGATCAAAATGGTGTACACTGCGATTAATAAAAGGAATCATCTTTAGCAGAAGGAAGAAAATTTGTAAGGAAAACAATGGTGAAACCCCCATCAAGGCGAAATTCTCGGGGTAAATATTATGGATCTTAAAGTAGATCATTGGATTTCAGATCGAAGGCTACTGAGTTCGATTCTCTGAAAGAGAGGAGACTCGGTGGCTGAGTGGTAAAGAGTTTGATTCCTGAACCGAAGCGTCAAGAGTTTGAATCTACTTATTTTGAATTTCGGGATCTTAAAGGCCGCTCTGAGACTACCCAGCTCGATTTTGTACCTGACATTAGTAGGGGAAAAAGTAAAGGCGGTTGGTCGTTATGCTGGCCAAATATCACACTTGTTGACTATGGATTATACTATCAGCCCAATTGACCGCAATGTCTAAAAAAGGGTACTTTACTATAGTATGGTTAACAGAAACCAGAAATGAATAAAGAACAAAGTTCAGTGTATTTATACTGTAGCAAAATAAAAAAAAGGACTGTGAAAAGTACCAGATGAACGAAGTAAATAAACTATGCACATCAATACTTACTGTCTTGTCTACCGTGAAAAAAAAATTTTAGACAGAGGTATGTTTTGTAAGTGTAAAAAGAAAAGCAATCAAAATAGGAAATATTAAAAACAACAACAAAAAAAAAACCTAAAAGGTCATCTAAGGGAGAGAACTCCAAATTTATAGAGACATATCTCAGATTAAGATTTATTTCCCCTTTTTCATATTAAAAAAAACCTAAATACCACTATTTAATTCATTCATGTTTTTTTTTTTATTCATTAATTCATGTGTTGTTAGGAACAAAGAAAGATTGTGCAAAACTTAATCTGAGATTGGGAAGAAAGAGAAACAACTGTTGAAATATGTACTAGACAGAAGTGGGTTATGTAAAAAAGACAAATACCTCTGTGCAGGGATATCCTGAGACTGATGGAAGCTTGAGTAGCTTCAAATTTGGAGATTCCAGTGTTGGTTCTAATGGCAGTGGCTCCAGTTTTAGTTCTTTAATTAACAAATCTCTGGCTTCTTCTGCTAATAATGTTGTATATTGAATGATCTTCGGCTTGAGAAAACAAAAAGGATTACAAATATCAAAAATTGAAATCATAAGTCTAAAACTTTTATTTTCTTTTTATGTATTAAAACTTTAATTGATAACATTAATATGTTGAAATCTATTTAATCTATGCATTTATTGCCTAATTAATTTAAATCTATGATTATATGTATAAAGTATATGACCCACATTAGATACAGGATAACCACATGCACACTGTAACCGGGTTCGAATCCTGGGATTTATAATGCAATATCTCAGAGTCGACACAAGTACGTGACATTAGTTGGGGAAAGTTAAGTTAGTTGGTCCTTGTGCTGGCAACATGGCACCCTCGTTTACAGTGTTTCACAGAAACAGATGACCTTTACATCATCTGCCATCTGCTATATAGCAAGGTTGAAAAGAGACACTTTACTTTTACAAGAACAAACTATCAGCTCACCATTCCTCCGATGGCTTGATAAAAGTCTAGACACTGCCTGGCTAAGACATAGGGAATGTGGTCAACTGTGCCTTGTTCAAAGAACTGTTGGTCCAAAGAGTCTCCAATGTTCCAGGATGTGGTCAGCGGGTTGATCCAACTCGCGTGCTTGCTGTCATACCACATAATGGCACATCCTCGAGGAGCGAACGCCCATTTATGAACTGACGCTATGGAGACAATGATAAAACATATTAATAACAGCGGATGAGACACGGCGAAAATTTAAATAGTACTTAAACAATCCTCCCACGACGTTGTAGAAAAAGAATGTTTACATATTACTTATGTTACAGTAGAATTCTGAGAAGAATATGTTTTGTTAATGTCAGAGGCTAAGTCTGATAACGCAATATCCTTGTTAACAGAATTCTCTTATTATTATAACAAAGTTCCCATTTCAGGCCTTGCGATATATAGGAGAGATATGTTAAGGTCATCTCTTTCTTTGGCCAACGGTTAATGAGCAGGGTGACATATGTTCAGCACAACGACCAACCGCTTTTACTTTCCCCAATTAAAGTCAGGAACTGATTAATGTTAAGTGGACTCAGAGGGCCCTAAAATCCCGAATCTCAATATCTCAGTGTATATCGCGATGCGAACCCTGGACATCAGGCTCGGAAGCCAAGTGCTTTGGTTTTCATCTTGAAACGGGGGGGGGGGGCATAAATCTGGAGTGACTAATCCAGTCAACTCTGGAGCAGCAGAGTTTACCACAGTTTATCGAATTTTACATATCTCTTTTTAGGGCTAGCAGGTGGGGCATCGTTCTTTTTCGGTAATTCTATTAAAGTGCGAAGCTTTTTAACGAATTGGAAAACCCGTTTTAATAGTTCACAAGACCTCACAAGAATATGATTGTCTAATATAATAATCAACCAAAGATAGCAGGTATTATTGAATGTGTGGATTTGTAGCATACATTACTTGGCTACCTATCAAAAGGGCTTAATTAAGTTAAAATCCATAATCGTTGTAGTTCCATAATCGATCTGAGTTATGCTTCCTGATCTCCTAAAGATAATATGAAAACTTCTGCTCGATGCCTTTTTCTCCCATAAAAGATATTGAACCATAGCGCATTGAGCATACCAAGGCATAACAATGTGCTGTCGACTAGTGTGCTATATCTTTAATTGATCTCCTCCTATTGCAGAACTTTTTAATGTCCTAGACGTAACGAGATGAAAGCGTGGACATTATGTGCTCTACGAAAACATTTTTTTTGAAAATGTGTCTGTTTTTCTTAATAACAATAATAATTTAACTTAATTTAATTTATAGAGTGCTGTTAACAAACCAGATGTTGGCTCAAGGCGCAATGATAACATTACAAACATATACACGAAAGCTAAAATAACAAAGTAATTAAAAAAGAAATTAAACAGCTGGGTCTTAATGTTTTAATGGAATGTAGTGAAGCATGTTGTCTGTCTGAGATTAATTAATGGGGACTGAGTCCCAAACCTTTGGTCCGTGAACTGAAAAAGCCCGCAGACCGTAGCTTTTAAATGGAATGGAATAAATGTGGCACCACTAGAAGAGTTGAGTTCATGGAGCGTAAGACTCTCTGAGGGACATATGGAATGATCAGTAGACCAAGGTGCAAGGGATTTTTTAAATTAAAGATCCACTGATGACAATGTATGGGCACCTTATAGTCGATTCTCGCTCCAACGTTAGCGGAAACTTCTAAACCTCTTGATATAATTCGAACCTGAAATGTGAACACTATCTTATTAATCTAAAAGTCAATGTAGTATATAAATAGAGGTAATATAGAAGAATTTAGAATGTAAATATTTACTCGTGTAAACATCCGCTCCCAGGTCGTTAATGTTGAGAGGAATTTGTCCTATAGCGTGAGCTCCGTCAATGAAAGCTAGGACATTGTTACTGTGACATAGTTCTACAAGCTTCTTGACAGGCATCACAATGGCAGATGGACTAGTGATATGGTCTGTAAAAGAAAACACGACATGTAATGAGGTATGTAATTAGGTATCAACATGTATAGTTCGTCCATCGTGGTTCGATGGACGACCACTTTGTCATCCAGGGGGGCCGAGGGCTTCACTGGGGTTTTATGCCTCCTCGTGTGGCTGGTGAGACCTAAGAGACCAAATGAAAATCCCCTTTTAGACCTTACGATCTATAAGGAAGATGATGTTAAGTTCATCTGGTTCATTTGGCCAACGAAGTCACGTGACCAGTACAACAACCAACCGCCTTTGCAACAGAGTCACGTGGCCAGTACAACAACCAATCACCTTTGCAACAGAGTCACGTGACCAGTACAACAACCAACCGCCTTTGCTTTCCTCAATAGAGTTGGATGGACTCAGGCAGTCCGAAATTCTAAATCCCAGGCTTCACTGAGATTCGAACCCTGGCACTAGGTTCGGAACCCGAGCGTTTAACCTCTCAGCCACCGCAGCCCTCCTCTGTATCAACATGACAAATATGACTTATACCTTAAAGATTTCAAAAGTAAGAAACAAAACAAAGAACAGTAAAGTCAAAGTCCAACTACAATTAATACTATAATTTTAAATACATATTTTAATAAGAAGATATATAATTTACCAATAATTGCTACTTTAATGTTAGGATGTTTCCGGAGAATGTCTTCGTATCTCTGGATGATGTAGTCCTCACTTAAAACTGGAAATTCTATTTGTAGATTAACTCTCTCCACGTCTGTGACAAGGAAGGCAATTGTAGTGCATGAGGCATAGGGGAAGAAATAAACATACATATTTTTCTTATTTGCACTAATCATTGTTGCATTTTAAAAGGCAGTGGCGTAGCGTAGGAGGGGGAGGGAGGGGGCGATTTTGAAAATCCCCCCGGGACCCCACTTAGGGGGGGCCCCCAAACGGGTGTCCAAAATTTGTTTGTAAAAACATAAATTAATATATTTGATTGACAAATATTGTCAAGTACCAGTACATTTTAAAATATTTTTCCGAAAGAGAAAAGTTAAAGTTAGTTTTACATTTTAAAATGCAAATCTTCAATAAATTTGTTGCCGATTTATTTTACTTTCAAAAGAGATCAAACGTGCTTGCAGCAAAAACTAAGAATATTACTTTCTTTGTTGCCACTAACAAGGGCGTCTTTAGCAGTGCCCGTGACCCTGTGCGTGTGTCATGTGCGGGGCCCCGTAAGGATAAACTATATATACCGTACCACATCACGCTAACCTGCTAATCCGTCTCTAACGCTGTAACAATTACAAGACAGTATGTCTGCCTTAACGCTGTGGGCCTTCCTTTTTGTTACAAAACATAGAACATTGCGTAGCTTTTGTTGGCTTACTACTGGCCGCGCTAAATACATATACTGTATTGTGAATGTTCTGCATAAAGAAAATTCTTTCAACTTTAAAAAATTACTCCCGTGGCCATAGCCGATTGGGAAAAAAACAAATAGACGGAAGCAACCAATCCATATATTTTATTTCGTATGCAAACATCGACATCCAATCGGATTGTATTAGGAAAATATGTGGTGATCAAGTTTGTGACAATAAAATCTCCGATCGCGGGGCCTGGGGCGGCTGCCCCGCTTGCCACTCCCTAAGGCCGCTACTGGTCACGAATAAAACTGTATGATATACAGCGTATTTTTAATAATTATTATTCTTAATAATGCTAGAATTGTCCATTATTCAGGTTGACCAGGGTGGGGCTACAAAACAGCGTGATGCATTGGTTAAACCTATGATAACGCAGCCACAATGAGTGGCCGTCTGTTTGGCTAGCGAATAAATCCTAAAGCGATATTTAATTGTTCAATTTTTTTTTTCCAAATTAACCCCAGAGATCCTTCCTTTTCAAGTTATAATCACATCTTTCCTACTAAAGTTCTTAAACTGATATCTACTAGGAACTTTAACAATTCGACCACTTCTGGTTGTCTTGACTGGCACAACAGGTTCTCTAGACGTTGGTCTATAACTGTCTGTTTCGTTTGTTCTAACAGTTTACTGTTCTTTGCCTTCATAGGTATCATAGTACCCAAAGATATCGTGATCGAAACCCTTGTTCAAAAAGCGTTGATTTCTTCTGTATGTTTTCCCATCGTTTGTTTATGATGTAAGATCTGGGTGAGAAGTGTTTTTTTTTTAATGACAACTACTTTCTGCCATGTTTGTTCTAGACGAACTCTTACTTTCTCTCTGACAAAGTAATCTTTAGGTAGTCTTGCTTTTGCATCGTATTTCACTTTGCTTTTCATCTGTCGTTCGTTGAGTAATGTCGCATTTTCAGTTACCAATGGTTTCAATAGTTTTGGATCAGTTGGATTAATGTCCCTGAGATTTCTACTCATCAGCAGCTGTGATGCTTATCGGAGTATTTCTATACTGAGCATCCTTTCAGCTAAATGACGAGAAACTGTCGAAACTGATCACCCAATCCAACGAAAAAGCAAAAGAAGGTAGTGAATACTATGGATTCCCTGTAATCAAAACAACCAGAAGAACTATATGGGAAGTTGAGTTCTAATGTAGGACTGTCAATTGAACTGCAATTCAAACGTGGTGCGACAGAAGTGCTGGACAGATTTCAAATGGTGATGAAAGACAGATTACAAAGGCTGGAAAAAATGGATACCTTTGGGTTTCTTCTTGAACCAAGACACCTGTTGGATGATGACACTGTGTTATTTTTCCTGTTTGTATGATGAAATAAATGGCAAATCGCTTGTTCAAAGATGTCATTGATGTACGAGCAGTTTTGATCAACAAACCAGTAATACGATCCACAATAGACATAATGCGGAAACGGGCTTCATATGGTAATAACGTGTGCTTAAACCTTGCAACCTCCTACGAATACCGCTAACTCAGGCCGATTCCATTGCGTCATTCTCAAAGCTCAAGTTCATCAAAAACTATCCCAGGAGCACAATGACGCAAGAAAGGTCTATCATGGCTTTAATGTCAGTGAAGTCACAAATACTAGAAAGTATCGATGTAGATAATGCTATAGATGTCTTTGCTGCACAGAATGCACGACGTGTTGAGATTTGTCACGTGTGTATTATTTAGCTATTAAACAACGGTATTATTTATTAAAAGAGTCTTAATGATATTTTTTTCTGTTAAGTTTTCTGATATATTGAACTAATTTAATCTTGGGCTTATATACATTATGTCATGTCATATGTCGAATGCCAAAATGCAAGGGGCCCCCAAAGAGGTCGATTCCCCCGGGCCCCCGAACCCCTAGCTACGCCCCTGTTAAAAGTTAATGCATATTAAATGTCATTCAATAATTAACTTATTATTATTTTCGCAAGTATACTGTGATAATTAGCAAACGTATTTAAAAAAACAGTAAAAGATATTAGGGCAGTGGCGTAGCTCTGGAATTAGAATGCAGGGGGAGGGATGGCTTGGCCTCTTTTGGGGCACATGCGTTTTGACATTCGATATCCTGACATGAGATAATGTACTTCAATATATAACTAATATATTACTCGAATTACTCTCTGAGAGTACCCCCTCACGGTTTGGGGTACATGAAACAGAGTCACTAGTTTATATAACGACATGAGTAGAAAGAAAGCATGACAGTGGTGTAATATTTAAAGTTTGGTATGCAAAACTTTCGAATACTTATTTGGGGGCCCTTTCAAGTAGGAACTGGGGGGGACTTTCAAATTTTGACACCCATAGCTAGGCCACTATACGATGGTTATAAACAGATTGTTTATTATCCAAAGGAATTAGAATATAATATTAGTTGCTTACAATATAATCTAAAGATGAAGGTGCTAGATAGTTGCTGATGGCTGCGGAATTTGTATCAAATAATATATAACAAATGTTTTTTTAGAATTGATTCCTCATATTTATTTCTTATAATGATTCATTATAGTAGAACGCTTTTCAAGTGAGCTGAACACAATTTAGCTTTTCTATTTACAATACAGCTAATAATTTTACAAAAGCGTTGGTGTTATGTAGTTTGTGTGAAAATTGTGTGTGTGTGTTTCAATGGTGAGATGAGCAAACCGCACCGGGTGACACCGACCCTAGTGACGCCACTGGAAACAAGCATAAAATAAAAAAAAAAATACAAAAAAGAACAAGTCTATTTAAGGAGAGGAGTTGCAGACTTACAGACTTATCTCTTATAATGTATAAGTTATTTTGCTTATTCAATATCAAACGAAATAATTAAGTACAAATAATTTATTGACTAAATGTTCTTTTTTTTTATCGATTAGCGTTTTGTTCGGTACAATACAAAATTCAGAATGTTCAGCATGATCCGATAATTGAAGTGGGTTAAAAAAAAACCTGTACAATTATCAAAGGGGACAAAAGACTAAAATATTTAGCGATATCTGTGAATACTAATTATAAAGAAATAATTGCCCTTGTTGGTATCAAACGAAATAACTAGATACCAATAATTAATTGACTAAGTGGTTAATTTTTTGTTTATTGATTCGTGTATGTTATTAATAATTTATTGATTAATTGGTGATTTGGTTCACGTAGTGCCTACTGCCTAAGCCAATAAGTACCTATGCTAAGTTTTATTTTGATACGAGAATGGGAGAATAAAAGTGTTACAAACTTCTTACCAGACAGACGGATAGAGTTAATATAAACTTTGTGGAAGTTACAATGAATTAAGTAGCCAAAGTAAAATATCTTTTGACCTGGTCTTATCCTAGTGGTAAAGTCTTTACACAGCTTGGCTATAGTGCCATAGGAGAGATTTGTATCAAGAAGAGCATCCCCGGGTTGGAATGGATAAGAGCGAATCACAGTATTGATGGCTGGAAAAAAACACAACATTCTATTGTTACAAATGTTGCATTATTTAGTGACATATGTATCTATATTATATTTCTCAAAAGAATTAGGTCAGACCGGCAACACAATGCAACAAGTAAATAGGGAAGATCCCATGGCGCACGCACCGCGGTGTGCATGGACCCAATCCGCACCGCACTATTTCATTCACAAAATAACATAAACATAAAGAAATCAATAGACTGGGAAAAGGAAGTAACTTCGTGAAAACACATGTATATATATATATCTACTGTTGAATTACAAAAGATTTCAATAATTTCCGGAGATTTCCAGGACTTTTTCGTAGGTCTATATTTAATAACATTTCAGGAGATATCGTCGCAGGGGCTCCTGGTAAATCAAGAGGCAGCGGGAAATCTGTTATATGTTATAAAATGGTTTAATTTAATAATTTATACATCTAAAATCTGTTCCTAGATCTAGATCTAGATCTAAAACTCGAATTCAACTCTAAGAAGATTATAGAACTTCTCTTCGCAAGTATAGTTTTATGCTTTAGCACATGAACATACTAATTATAGTCCATTTAATCAAATTAACATTCAAATTTGTTTTTCTAAAGCATTGTTACATGAGTGCAGCTATATTCTTAATATCGCGTAAATTAAGGTCAATTAGCCATTTTTTAAATCTCCATCCATAGTATTTTTCATTCATGAATTCACGCATTTTTACTTATAACAAGCAAATGGGAAGATCCCATGGCGTACGCACCACGGTGTGAATGGGAAATAATATATCCAAATCCGCACTATTTTCATTCACAAAATAGCATAGCATATTTTTTTTTTAATTTAAAAAGATTTTAATAATGTCCGGAAATTTCCAGAACTTTTTCGACCGGCGGCATAGCATTTAATAACATTTCAGGAGATTTCCAGGGTGCTCCTGGTAAATCAAGAGGCCGCGGGAAATCTGTTATGTTTTATAAAATGGTTCAATCTAATCATTTATATACCTAAAAAATTAGCACGGGTCCAAAGAAAGTTATCGGGACCCACTGTGGTCGCATATGTTGCAGTGCCTAAGGCCTGCCCT
>JADKLZ010079391.1:4788037-4809505 GCA_021533235.1 Biomphalaria straminea
TGTACTGAATGCCTGCCATATATCTATGTATGTGCTAATATAAAATATATTACGTCATTGTTTATGTTTTTGAGTGAACGTAAAAGATAGAGCGGAAATAAAAGAGTTCTCTATATGTCTACCTTCATGAAGACAGTCTCGTTATATTATTATTGTTAAATTGTAAAGTCTACAGTAGTTTATTAATCTGTGACAACAGAACATGGTGTCAGAAAGGTCAGATCTTGTGATCTGGTGTCAGAAGGGTCAGATCTTGTGATCTGGTGTCAGAAGAGTCAGATCTTGTGATCTTGTGTCAGATCTTGTGACAGATCTGGAAGGTAGTGGCTTCTAAATTGTTTTTTTTTAAGTACACTAACACTTTATTTGTAATCAAGTGGTATCATATCACTAGTTGACTAGTTCATATTGTTATTGAATTGTTTTGGATCTAGATCTAGACATAGAATCTAGAATCTGTAATGGAATTATTCGATCCTCCTAAACCGTTGTCACTAGACGGTAATCTATCTGAAAGATGGAAAAAATGGAGGCAAAGTTTTGAACTATTTATGGTCGCCACTGAAAAGGATACGAAGCCCGAACCAGTGAAGAAAGCTTTATTGTTACACCTGATCGGTGAACCCACTCGAGACATCTACAATACTTTTGAAGTAATTGAAGATGAGACTGTAGACAAACTCATTGAAAGGTTTCAGAATCATTTTATGCCTAAGTCCAACACTGTTTATGACAGATTTAAATTCTTCACAAGAAGTCAGAAGGACGGTGAAACGTTTGACCAGTACTATACAGATTTAAAGAATTTGTCCAAAGAATGTAAGTTTGACAACCTTCGTGAGGAACTCATCAGAGATCGATTGGTATGTGGCATACAGTCGGATCGAGTGAGAGAGAGACTTCTGAGAGACGTAGACTTAACTTTAGAGAAAGCAGCAAGCATCATTCGTGCTGACGAGCATACACAGAACAAAATGATGGATATGAAAGTGGATATGAAAGGACTACAAATAGAGGCTTCTAGTAAAGTAAAGAGGACAGAAGACAGAATGCCAGTTAAAAACTCACACGAGAGTATGGCAAGGAACCATGGAACAAGTACCATTAAAGATTGCAGATCTTGTGGTAGATCGCATGGAAAACACAATTGCCCAGCATTCGGACAGACATGCCGAAAATGTAAAAAGAAAAATCATTTCGCTGCAAAATGTCGTTCGAAACATTCCAAGGCTGTTGATTTACTGGAAGATGAAAGTCAAGCAAGCCAAGCAAATGGGTTATGGTTTGAGGCAATAGGAACTGACAACAATGTCAGAGTTTGGATGGTTGATGTCAATATTATGGGAAAGATAGTAAAAATGAAGATTGACACAGGAGCACAAGCTAATGTGATATCAGAGTCAACGTGGAACACTTTAAAAACTGATTGTCAGTTAAAACAGTCAAATATTACCCTACGAGCATTAGGAGATGAAACACTAGAACTGATGGGAGTTGCATCGGTCACATTTAAAGTCGACGATGTGGAAGTCAAAGATGATCTGTATGTGATCAAGAAAGAAATAAACCCTGTTCTAGGTATGAAGACATCTATTGCTTTGAAACTAATTGAAGCAAAAGAAAATGAAGTACATATTGTCAAGCGACAAAATGAAGTTCCACGAGAGTTGATGCCGAGAAATCAACTAACAACAACTTGTAGACCAAAGTCAGGTTCTAAATTGCAAGAAGATGATAAACTATTACGTGCTCAAGAGAAATCGAGACCAGACGAGGACATGATTAAGAAAAATTATAGCGCAACAGGAAAGTTTCCCGGAAGTGATCAGAAGATAAAAGAAATTCGTCGCAAAACTGAAGCTGATGTTAAACTATTTAAAAGAAACAATGTGAAGGAAAAAGTGCTACCTCATGCTGTACCAGACAGTCCATGGAAAAAGGTTGCGACAGATTTGTTCAAATGGCGAAACAATGATTATTTGCTAGTTGTGGACTATTTCTCAAAATACCCTGAAATAAAACGACTGGAGAACAAAACAGCAGAATGTGTTATCAGGGCACTAAAAGGAATTTTTGCTAGACATGGCATACCAGAAGAAATGGTGAGCGACAATATGCCATTCAACAGTTATCAATATAGAGAGTTTGCTTCTGAATGGAATTTCAAGATAACTACATCAAGTCCCAGGTACCCTCAATCAAATGGTCAAAGTGAGGTGTATGTTGGTATCGTAAAGCAGATATTCAACAAAGCATACAAAAGTGGGAAAGATCCATATCTCGCTATGCTCGAGTATAGAAATACTCCAATAAGTGGACTGCCGTATTCACCATCACAACTGCTGATGAGTAGAAGACTCAGGGACATAATTCCAACTGATCCCAAACTATTTGAACCATCGATAGCTGAAAATGCAGAGAGATTACTCAACGAACGACAGATGAAAAGCAAAGTAAAATACGATGCAAAAGCAAGACTGCCTAAAGATTATTCTGTTGGAGAGAAGGTGAGAGTGCGTCTAGGACAAACATGGCAGAAAGCTGTCGTCATTAAGAAACATCCATCACCCAGATCTTATATCATAAAGACCGATGATGGAAAAACCTACAGAAGAAACCAACAGTTTTTGAACAAGAGTTTTGATGAAGACATCTCTGGGTACTATGATACTGACGAAGACAATGAACAACAAACTGTTAGAACAACCGAAACAGACAGTTATAGACCAACGTCTAGAGAACTTGTCGTGCCAGTCAAAACAACCAGAAGTGGCCGAGTTGTTAAGATTCCTTCTAGATATCAGTAGGCCCTATTAAGAACTTTAAAAGGAAGGATGTGCTAATATAAAATATATTACGTCATTGTTTATTGTTTATGTTTTTGAGTGAACGTAAAAGATAGAGCGGAAATAAAAGAGTTCTCTAGATCTATATGTCTACCTTCATGAAGACAGTCTCGTTATATTATTATTGTTAAATTGTAAAGTCTACAGTAGTTTATTAATCTGTGACAACAGAACAATGTATCTATAAATATCTACTGTCATCTCGAGAAATAAACTCATTCTTTGAGCACGTTCAGTTGCAAAACTTGTTGACCTAATAAACTCTTAAGTGCTTAGTCATACAAAAGTATAAGTGCATGTATCCTTAACTTGATACATTTTTTTATAAATCAGTTTTTTTTTTACAAAGCTTATTTATTATATTTATTATTTAGTTTTTATATAGCGCTACTTGTAGCATTGCTCAGAGCGCTTTGGTCCAATCTCATTTATGGACCCGTGGGGGGGGGGAGGGGGTATCTAGGAGTTGGTTTTCCGTGCTGCCTTTAGGCGCACAGTAAACACAACTCTGCCCTAGTCGGGTGTCAAACCTCGAGTCCTCTTCTAGGTAGCCAAGCCTAGCGCACTTAGCCTCTCGACCACGCTTGTATCAACTCATTCTGTTTGTCTGATAAAAAAATGTACACGCAATTCTCCGACCCCCCAATCTCGGATGAAGCTACAATTTCGCACAATTATTTCTTTTACCTGGCAACAAAAGAATGAAGCTAAAAAAAAACAATTAGATAATTAACTATGGTAATTAATCATTTTGTTTGGTAAAAATAAATCGTACTTAACATATCTGGTGGTATAAGTTGAATTAGTTCCCTTTTTTAATGCATTTAAAGAAGGATCATGTAAACATTCACCTAGATACACTCCTTCTCCCCTCTAACTTTCCCACATGATCCGGGCAAGTGATAGGATAATAGAATAGTTAAGAAAGTTTAAAGCTAAAAAAAAACAGTTGGTAAAAATATTTCCAATCACAAAGTCCTATTAAAAGTATAATTTTTAATTACAGATCCAAACTAATCGATACTATTACACTAAATATAAGATTTTTAAAAGTATTTTTTAACAAACTTTTCTTGAGTAACATATTTTTGGCCCATGATTTATATTTTTGTCACATTGAATTACAACGACCCACTTCGATTGAGCTCCCAAACAGATACACATGCTTCTGGACTCAGAATTATACGTTCACTTTTCTAGCTTTCTCTCGTTACCACACCTACAAGAATATTTTACATACGATCGCTAACTCTCTTCTCGACTTTGTAATTAAAAGTATTTTAAAGCCCTTAGTCGGACTCAATTTTTTGTTGGTATCACTCTGGCGTCTTAACGCTCTCTCCCCCAAGAAGTAGATTATCTTTTTTTTTTTTTACTTAAACCCTCTACACATATAACAATAATGTTATACCGATATTTTCATTTGTTTTTATACGTGGACATACAAAACATGTATTCAGTCAATTTCGGTTAGATATTACAAAAAAAAAACTAAATATTTTATATTATGTCTAATAAAAGCAAGAGTTACAAGAGTCCTATTTCTCTATACTGTCCATACCGGAGTTCCAAAGACATTGCTGTTTGTACACCGGTCTTGCCACTGTATGTCCATATAGAGCAGGGGTTCTCAACCTGTGAGTCGCGACCCACTTGGGGGGGGGTCGATTGACTTTTTACCAGGGGTCGCCAAAGACCATCGAAAATTGGAATGTTTTGTCTATTCTTCTACAGCTGTGTGTGTGAGCGGGGGCGGGGGGTAGCGGCAGAGTGTGGGATTGTAAAGAGGTGTCGCCGAGCATAAAATGTTGAAAACTCTGATATAGAGGAACTTAATATGGTCCGTCAGTTACGCTCGGTAGGGCACGAATGGGGGACGAACGTATGCCAAAAGCAATCTTTTTTTTTTTTTTTGGTGAGCCAAAATGTGGTTGACGTAACGTAAATTAAATCTATTGACATCATTACATAAGGATAAAGTCTTAAACTAGATTTAGACCTATATGAGTATATCTCGAGTTCTAGACCTAGGGACTTATAATCAGATCTAGAGTTATGACTAATCCATATATAATATAGAGACTATACCTAGATCTTTATCTTGTATTTTAGTGAGTGAAAGGCGCCTGTGAACAAAATTTCATGTGATACGTTAGACAGCTTAAGAAATCTCGTGATCGATGAGCCAGTCAGTGTTAGTTTACAAATATACTAGTCGACCGGCGACGTAGCATGGTCCGCTATTTTGCAGGGCCAACCTTAGGCCACTGCAACCTATGCGTCACTATGAGACCGCATTGGGCCCGGCACTTTTATACGACCCGCGCTAACTTTAAGTGTATAAATTATTAAATTAACCATTTTATAACTTATAACATTTCATGCGGCCTCATGTGGAGTTAACAGAATGTTCTGGAAATCTTCTGAAATTGCAAAATATACGAAAAAGTCCTGGAAATATCCGGACATTATTAAAATCTTATGAAAACTCATAAAAATCTCCTGAAATATATACATGAAAATTGTCTTTTTTTTCGCCTCTTAAATAACCTAGGATAACTTGTTGCAAAAATAAAACAGTGATCTTTCCATTGTGTCCAAACTCTTGCGCGTGCTCTGTCGCCTTGATAGTTACAACAGAATGGGTTACTCCCTCTAATCTTTTTTTTTAAACGGAGGTAGAAATAAAAAAAAGAGTGATATTTCTTGGTCGCTCTTTTGTACCTATGAGTGCTGTCTCCCTTTTTTTTCTCGTGGACGATTCGCAGAGTGATCTTTCCTTTACTTCTTCTCGCTTGAACTTTTCAACTTTGAGAAGAAGAGAATTATATATACTAGTCGACCGGCGCCGCTATTTTACAGGGCAGGCCTTAGGCACTGCAACATATTCGACGGCAGTGGGTCCCGCACTTTCATTGGACCCGTGCTAATTTTTTAGGTGTATAAATTATTAAATCAAGTTACATGAAGTTAATTCCTTTTTCCAGTCTATATTTATTTATGTCTATGCTATTTTGTGAATGAAAATTGTGTGGATTTGGATACACCATTTCCATTCACACCATGCTGCGCCATGAGATCTTCCCATTTACTTGTTATAAGTGAATTCATGAATAAAAAATACTATGAATGGAGCTAAAGAAGGCTAATTGACCTTAATTTACGCGATATTAAGAATAGAGTTGCACTCGTGTAACAATGCTTTAGAAAAACAAATTTCAATGTTAATTTGATTAAATGGACTATAATTAGTATGTTCATGTGTTAAAGCATAAAACTATCTCTTCGAAGAGAAGTTCTATAATCTTAGAGTAGAATTCGAGTTTTAGATCTAGATCTAGGAATAGAGAGATGAGTTTCCTTTCGTAATCATGTCTAATGAACGAATGTGCGTAATTTGTGATATTAATTGAAGTACTTCTAAAGTAAAACCTGAGAGTATACTCTATCTGTGTATTGTTGTTCTAGTTCAATAGTCTTACGACACAATAATCTGGAAATACTTTAAATATTATGACAAAAATTGAGAAGAAGAGAATTATATAAACACCACTTTCATTCACAAAATAGTGCGGATTGGGATGCACCAATTTCCATTCACACCGTGCTGCGACATGGGATCTTCCAATTTACTTGTTGTTGTTGCTTACTTTTTGTTTGAACTTTTGTGTGTTTGAACTTTTGAACTTGTCTTATGAGAAATATATAGATAGATATATAGTAGACATTGAGCTCTTACGTTAGATATTTGCGCAAAGAGCAAACTGCTTCTCTAACTAAATTTTTATTAAACGTCTACTAAGAAAGGTACATTTAGTCTTACACTACTTATATATTTTGTACTATGTTATAGCACCTCAAGTAACGCTATCAGTTTTATGGATCGTCGAGGCGGTCTATTTCCCATTCGAGGCCATAGAATGTTATCTGTATTACGATAAGATTTTCTATTCATTTTGTAGTATTTGTAAAAGCATGGTGTTTTCAATTGAAGAGAGTAGAGATAAGGATGGTTTACTTTTAAGATTTGTTTACATAGCCTTTTTGCTTAGAATTATCTGGTTTGAATCCTCTCGACTCTATTATTTTTCTTATTGCTTTGCGTTAAGACATAATAATGTTTAGGCTTACACATACGATATTTAATAATTTGCCTTTTTATGCGACGCAAAATACAGCCATGAGATTTAAATCAAATTGGGATCTACCCCCATATTCGCGTTATTATCACAACTTTCTACAAATGAAATATATATAACCAGTAACACTATTTTTTAGTTTTGGATTTTATGTTATTTGACTGAAGGTTTTGAGGTTTTTGACTTATGGCTTTAACATTTCTTCAAATCGTGGTTTTGAGGTTTTTCACTGGTGGTTTTAAGGTTTTTGACTAACGGGTGTATTTTTGTTTTTTCAAATTGTGGTTTTGAGTTTTTTCACTGGTGGTTTTGAAGTTTTGGACTTGTGGTTTTGATGTTTTTGACTTGAGATTTTGAGGATTGTGACTTTTGTTGTTTGTTGTTTGACTCTGACGAAAGTTATCTAACCAGGAACACTATCTTTTTAAGTTTTGTTTTTTATGATATTTGTCTGTAGGTTTTGAGGTTTTTACTTATGGCTGTTTTTTTTTTTCAAATGGTGGTTATGAGGTTTTTCACTGGTGGTTTGAGGTTTTTGAAATGTAGTTCTGAGTTTTTTTCTATTTGTGGTTTTGAGGTTTTGACTTGTGGTTTTGAGGTTTTTGACTTGTGGTTTTGTTTTGTTTTTTTTTACTTGTGGTTTTGAGGTTTTTGACTTTTTTTTTTATTTCACTCTCACAAAAGTTCAAGCTAGTAGGGAATACTAAAACATCTTGTCAAATGAATAAATATCGTTTGTCCTAAATCCCTTTCCTCTGGGTACATGATGTATACCTAACAACATATCATTTAAACCAATTTTACACGAAGGGCTATATTAAATTGCTAGACAATAGATCTATGACTTGATTGCTGTAATCAACAGCTTTAAAACTTGAATTTTCCACTTCTCAGACCAAACTGAAAGTTCTACTTTTTTTTCTTTACTAATGTTCGGAAACCTTGATAAAATGGAATTTTAGCATTTTAATTAATGGAGATAAGATTTCGTTTAAATAAGAAAACGTATCTGTAATTACAGCTGTTAGGAGAATATGACAGTGAAGTACAGTAAATGTTTTTGTAAAATGTTGTACATTTTTCGGATATACCATTAGAGCTTACGTCCTATTCTAAATCTCCTTCAGAACAACGTGTGATGGCTTATGGCAGGGTATCAACCCGGCACCATCAAGATGTCCGAATGACAGTCCAGCGCGCACCAGACAGCCCTCCAGTACAGCGGCTATTGTTTTCTTTTCAGAAAGCGAAAAAATCTAATCTTTTAAATCACACCACTTTTACAACTATTCACTATTATTAGTTACAAGTACAGGAGGCTTTTTAGAAAGGAAGATGTCATCATTGGCCTCTTTCAGTCGTAAAACGACTATGGTTCATCTCGCACACTTCCTCGTGTGGCTGTGGAGCCCTATTTTGGAGAGACACTCCCGTCCACAAGTATTGCAGGTAAAGGTGGTATTCGCTACAGTGGTAGAAGAGCTGGCCATTTTCCGCGTTGTCCGCTTTTCTTCCAGAGCTGAGGCCCATGCTCTTTCGCTGTCCATAGCTTTCTTGGTCACTGTCTCTCTCCATCTGGTGCGGTCTAGAGCTATGTCTTCCCACTGGTCAGTATTGATGTTCACTGATTTGAGGTCACGTTTTATTACATCTATGTAACGGAGGTGGGGGCGACCGATGGCAAACTTCTAAATATTGCTAGACTAAGAGCCAAAATTAAAACCAGAACAACCCTCATAAGAGACATGCTCTTCGCGGACGACGCAGCGGTTGTGGCACACTCACAAGAGGAACTTCAGTTACTAATGTCTTTTGCACGCCTGTAAGCAATATGGCTTAACTATCAGCACGAAAGAAGATGTATATATAACATATTTGTAACATATTTAAGCTGATGGTTTTAGATTTTTATTACATTTGTGTTGCTAAATTAAGTCAGTTCTGTTATAATAACTAATACATTTAGACACAATTTGTTTTCTTATTTGAAAGAGAAAAAAATCTATATAGTATGCATATAAGTCTCTATGGCCTCCGTCAGTCGAGAAACGACTATGGGTCATCACATGGAAATGAGATGAATGCCTGGGCATATGCTGTGGCCGGAACGATGTCGCCCACACATCAGTTCCCCCCTCTCCACGCAGCTGATGTATCCAAAGGAACGGCAGTGCCGATACAGTTCGGGATCAGCAGCGTCGCAGATTCTGCCAGAGTGTAGCACTGGGTGCTGCAAACTGCCTTAGGGTAGCCAGCTCCTGATTTGTCCTTAGGGTTGATTCCCGAAGCCTTTCCCTTGATTGGGTATAGCTGCAAGGCAGCAGGTTTGAATTCAGAGTTTTCATTCTCCTAGATGGGTAGCCTGCCATAGCTAACGACCCCCTCCTGCCCGAAGCTTACTGGTTAAGGCGCCAGTTACTCGCCTGTGGCCATTCTCCTGTTAGTGAGAACAGTTCCGCCGGACTCAATATCTGAGCCACACGTGAAGGCCGGGAGTTGGACTGGTTGTCAGAGGCTATTTGAGACGCATGCCATTTGGAAGCATTTTATAGGTAGTGGAGTGCTTGCATCCATTACCACTTCCGGCAATGACAACCTCGCGGAACAGCAAAACTTCAAGCATATAAATAAGACATAATTAAAAACAGGAATTAATATAAGTAGTTTTTCATATTATCAAGTGACCTACAGAGCCACAACCTGGAAATAATACACTTAACAATTTTTTTTAAGGAAATGTTTTTTCTTGAGGATTTGAATAACAAATTGACCCTTTACAAAATAATTAGAACAATTAGATATTCATTATAAGACCTCAGTTGGGCCAGGTTCACATCTAACTTCGCATTCCCTTTTACCTATCCTCTGATCTGCTGGACCGCTGGGGCACCACACAAGATCTGTCAGCCTTCTTTCTCCATTCTTCTCTGTCATTTGTTATTGGCCATTAGAACAGTTTTCAAGACAACTTCGGCCCAGTTTCCAGTAAGTTTCAAACCCATTTTTTTTTACACAGCTCATATTAACACAACCTGTCTGTATGGGAATTTTTACTTTCCATTCTAGCAATGCAGGCTGATAGTGGGGGGATTTGACGTCCAAGTAGGTTACAGCCCTTGGTTACTTTAACTTGTACCTAGTTGCTTTCAAAAGGGAAGTTATTCATTAACATCAGGAGAAATAACGCAAGCTCTACAGGTAACAAAAAATAGGTCATTAAAAGTTTAAAATCAAGTTTAGGTCTCTTATGAAGTTATTTTGTTTCTTTTTTTTTTATAACTGCATTTTGACTTTAATTACTATCGCGTGGTATGCACGTCCTGCGGTCACTATGAGTTCGAACCTTGTCCACTATCATCCCGTGCAGTCCGGCATTAAGTTTAATGACAGGTGTACATTTTATCTACAATCTGACATTTATAATTGTAATTATATATACTGATTAGTTAAGGTTAGTTTGGTTTTAATATCATTTAATAAATTATTTATTTTCATTGCATTAATAAAACATTAAATAAATGATCTACTCTGTTTTGTGACTGTCATGTATTCGCAAACATATACTATGGACCTACAATTATACAGTACGAAATTTATAATATTTAAAAAAACGACAATAACATTTCAAAAGTCTCTTATATTTACTTTTTATAAGAGTCTTACATTTCAACATTTCAAACCAGCTGTACTGTAGAGTGATGTGTCAACACGCCAGCGAAGAGAGACAACCAACGTATTGCCCACAGACTATCAAGAGACATAGGCTTGGCAGATGATAGAGAAGGTATGTTGAAACACGTTGTCTAGGGCTAGAGCAGTGTTTCCCAAAGTGGATTAGACTTTGTTGGAAGGGGTACGCGTTGCACCTCTTTAACTATGCAGATTTTTTTTTTTTCAAATACCCATTTATTATGTTATGTTGATGAATTCAAGTATGGTTTTCGGGGCCAAGGGCTAGCCTACTCTATAATACAACAACTATAAAAGGGGTACACATAGGTTAAACGTTTGGGAAACGCTGGTCTGGATTAAAATAAGGAAATGCATTATCCAGAGGGAAAAAACACCAACCTTTATGCATTCTTAAATACTCTTCAAAGAAACACTTCACTAATTAGGCCTACTTTTACATTTATTTAGTATTAAAAAAAAGACGAACTTCAGATTAAACACACCTAATGCATCCCTATCAGAATAGTTCGTAATTGGGACCAATTGTTGACTCAAGAGATACAGTTGAGCGCGATTGATTATCTGCTTTGTTATCCTCTCGCGTTACTCTCTCACTATTCACTCGGATGGCTCGTTGCTTGTTTGGTAAGCCTACCTTCTGTGTTACATTGGACGGGTCCTAGTTAGGTCAGGATAGGGTAAGTAGTGATAGGTTTAGTCAGAGTAATCTTTTCTTTTTCCAAGATGATTAGTTAAACTTAATTCTTAAGTGTTAACAAGTGCGCATGAACTATTTATCAATATTTACGTATCTGGTACACCGTATACGTCAAAGAATTTCATTTATCATAGCTCACACTTGTCATGAATGTCTTCGAAATGTTAATATAAACAGTATTTTCATTTTATAAACGGTATACATCTTTGGAAATAAAATAAAAAATGTAGGCCCTATATAAATAGCACTGGGAAGTAAGTTTTTCTATTAAGATTAAATTTTAAAAGAGAGTCATTGGTAGTATCAAGTTCATTGTGAAAGTACAGAGAGTTTCAACTTGATCCAAGATTCGGAAAAGTGAGAAAAAAAATATTCAAACTGTTTACAAACAGACAGACTGACAGAGTCAGTTGATATAATCGTTGCTATTAAGGTGTATTGTGTACCTAACTTTATTAGACATTTTAAAAGCTGTTAATAGCAGCGATTGGACCCCATGATGACCTGCTAGCTATCGTAAATAATGCAAGCTTAAAATCTATGGCCGTATTTCAAGATGTTCGGGGCGCGCAAAGACCTTCCTTCAGGGAACAGTACCAGGAAAAAGAAGAAGAGGCTTACTCTAACCCTAATCTTACATGGTGCCCCAAAGGTCCAATAGACTAGGGTGGTAAAAGATAAAGGTGATAGGTTGAGCTGGCTACATAATACTCTGAGCTGACCTGTTTGTATATTGTAATCCCTGTGCCGCTAGGTCTTTCGTTAGCTGTAACTTTGATTTCTTTCAAACAAAGAAGGATGATAAAGAAATCCTATTTTGTATGTGTGTTATACTGTGGTAGGCTATCTTACAGATGTCCAAAGTAGTTAGAGGCTTCTCCCCTTTTATGAAACATGTGACCCGAGAAATGCTGTTTTCTCGTGGCCAGGATGAAAAATTGGCTCTTCACTGACCTCTCTGTCAGGGGACCCCCGACAACTAGGTGATTCTTTATTCACACTCGTCTTTACGTGTAGTATGGTCTCCTAACATCAGCATGCATTCCTCCTTTCATGCGGGCTGGTAAACAACCCCCACGCGGGGGGTCCCTTCATGCCTATACTGTCCCTTCGTACCCGTGAGAGGCCCATCAACACACGTATGAGCCCCTTTGGGAAACGGGCTGATGGGGGTTTCGGACTGGTTTATCGAGCCATTTTTACATCCCTACTACGTGTAATGTACCCTCGCTAGAGGGTACGTGTGGTAGCTCACTGAGAGCTATCTTGCTACTGTACCGGGCGGACGTTTCCACCAGAGGGCCAACGCTGAGGCGAGGGGATGGTAGGCTATCAGCTCTTCTAGTAGCATTCGTGAATGCATGCAATATTGAATAGGAAAAGTACCAATTGTTTTACTTTGAGTTTCTCTCGCCACAAGACTAATGGGTCACTAAAATAAGAATACAGGTTGGTGGAAAGAATGTAATGATTAACTCTTAAAGTGCTGAGCTGTTTTAGAATGAGTGCATACAAAATGGAATAACTACCATGCGCGTTTTAAGGGTTAAGTCACGAAGGAGCGGTGGCTGGGCGGCAAAGCGCTTGACTTGTGAACCGGGGGCCGAAGTTCGAATCCCCCTTAGACGCTTTGTTTTTTTTTTAAAAGTATTTTATTTTCTTCTTTTGCTTGTTTATGTTTTCCTTAACCAAACTGATATTAAATGTGTGCATTATGGATAACAAAAAATAAAGATAGCGAACGAAATGGACGCTCATCTGTGTCTGTGTCCTACGGTTAACGAGGATATCATGTGGCCAGCACATTGACCTTTACTTTACCCCAACTAATTTTAGGTACCCATTAGAGATGGGTGGACCACGAAGCGATCAAAGATCCCAAAATTAAAATTCCAGTCTTCTCCAGGGCTTGAACCTGAGCCCCCCCCCAACCCGGTTCGGAAACAAAGCGTTTAATCAATCAGTCATAGAAACGTGGATTGTATTCCGTGATTTCTTGATCAGGAGTTTTTGTATTTGATGTTGTGTTTGCTTTTTTTGTATCTTATTTCTATGTAAAACTCTTGAGTTTAAGAAAGCTTTTGAATGTTTACAAAATCGATATACAGAAAGCAACTTAGACTACCTGAGCGCCTTCATTAAATCTGCTAGCGCTCCATCTTGCACATATGATGTCGAGACATCTCTACTAACAGCCATGTCCTTGCGTACGCGGTATGGACAGTATAGAGGATCTTCCGTATAGGAGATGAACGTATGCTTAAAGCAGTCTTTTTTTTTGGTGAGCTAAAAGTTGGTCGACGTAATATGTGTAACAAGGAAACACTTCAAAGAAAAAGCTTATGCGCCAGCCTGCCATAGCTGACATAGACGAGAACACCTGGTAGCATGCAGGTTCAGAACAGGAGAGCTAGAAGTCAGATTTGAGACCAAAAGAAAATACGCTGCCGAGGACAGACGCATACCGCGAAAAGAAAATCTTAATCTAACACCGGCGGAAAATGGTTATACTTGCTCTGGGTGTAAAAAAATATGTAGGCCACAGCTGGGGCTGCGTAGCCACGGGAAATACTACATTCCTCATAAATGCTTGGACTCAAGACAAGTCTTATTATTATTTAAATTGAAATAACTTAAAAATACTTTTCTCTAGTATAGTGGGTATAGTGGACTTTGTTTGCTGCTGATAATCTTATAAGCAACATTTGAGAAATAATCGAAATTATTTTTATTATTGCTAGATTTCAACACCGGCTTCGTTCGTTGTTGTTTCCAGAATAGTCCTTATTTATTTTGACTAATAACCCGCTTTCTTAACAAATCTTATAACAAATCAATTTGTCTGGTAAAAAGTTTGTACACGTTGTTACTGCGACACTCTAATCAAGCTGAAATGTTCGCAATTATTTCTTTTACTTGACAATACAATAATCAATTACAAAAGAGTGATAAGTTCGAATTCAGGGTGTTCCCCCTTTTTATATAAATCCTTTAAAATAACGATTACGGGGATGTTCACCCAGATATTCTTTCTCCCCCTCCCTCATTTTCCTGACTGGTTCATATAAGTGATTGGATAGGATTGTAGCGTATTAAGAAAGTTAAAATCATGAAATTGTGTTAAACAAGAAACAATTGGTAAATATATTTCGTTATGCACAGATTTATTATTGATAGTCTAGAGACTCTAGATGTATTACAAACTAGCCTCCTTAGGCCGACATTCTAACCACTCTGCTAGTAAGGCGGATAAGCCCAAGCTTTTAAAAAAATATCTTTGGTCGAAATTGTGAATAAAGGATTGTTTTTGGTAAATTTAAACCTAAACGGATTTAAAATGGCTTAGTTGTTTAATCTCCCTGGCTTGTTAAAGTTTCGTAGTTTTTTTTCGTCCCCCTCAAGTGGGAGATCTCGTGATAGGGAAGAGAATCAGTCACTACCCTAGCGCAGTAGTGTAGCCAGGGTGGGGGGAGGAGGGAGATAATTTGAAAATCCCCCCCGGATGGGGCCCCTAAATAAGTATCTTTTACATTAAATAATAAAAAATCATGCAAAATGTAGGAGTCCCCCAACGAGGTCAAGCCCCCAGTCCCCGAAATGATGGAAAATTCCTAGCTACGCCCCTGCCCTTACTTTTATAAGTAGTCAAGATGATATTTTTTTTTTCTTTAATGTTTAGATTACCGATGTGCTAATGCTTGTGTTTAATATGTACACTATTTTTTTTTTTCAGAATGTTAGATAGAATGCCTGTACCTATGTTAAGAAAACGTTTGAAAAGATGGCTGATTTTCCTGGCTGGGCTAACCGTCGTAATGTGGTTAGCATCTTCACTTGTCAAAAACGAGTTCTCCTTCGCTATACCTATTAGTGCCAGAGCATTGACAACTGAATTGTCAGGCTCTACTTCCTTCAATGAGTACAGGGCCAGTGACAACAGCACTAATAGATCAAATACTGAAATATCTACAAGTAGCGTAAACATGGTCAGAAATGACGCCAGGATTCAAAATAGATCTTTAGAAAATAAAACATTAACAGTGATGGACAGACTCATTGCAGAAAACCGGGAATTAAAAGAACAAATTTCTTCTCAGGAGGAAGTCATCTCATTTTTATCACAACCAATCATAAACGAGTACATTATTAAATATATGTTCAATCCAAGCACGGCATGCGCTGAAAATATGAATCGGATCTTGTTTATTGTCCCTTCAAAGCCAGACAATTTTGACTTCCGCAACAAAGTCCGGCAGAGCGAGCGAGGGAAGTTTGTCAAGCTGAAGGAGAATAGTTCCAAGCTTTTCTTTTTTCTGGGAAGAGACTCAGGCGGTTCACCAAAAATTCAGCGCCAAATAGAAGAAGAGATCGCTACGTATAGAGATATCGTTCAGATTGATTGTATTGACGCTTATACAAATATCCTTCAGAAGACTGTCTCCATGTTACACTGGGTCACCCATTTCTGTTCCAATACGTCATTTGTCGTCAGGACGGATGATGACGTCAAGGTCAATGTCACCAACATCATCTCAGCGCTAGAAGAAAAACGTCGCACATTCCGCCATTTTCTGCTCGGTGAGCTCCAAGAAGGATGGGAGCCAATCCGCAACAAGGACAGCAAGTATTTCTTGTCCATGACGGAATACCCACACCGCTTGTTGCCGCGGTTCGCCATAGGAGGATTGCTTGGATTTCCCGCTGCAACTGCTGCGCTGTTGTACCAGTGCGCGTTGAGGCTCAAGCCGATCTGGCTAGATGATGTGTTCATTACAGGACTTTGCGCGCCAAAAGTGGGTGTAACGTTGTTAAGTGATCCAAGATTTACTTTTAAGCACTGGGATTGGTGATAAAAAAATGTAAAAAGCAAACAAAATGTGTTTAACTATTGGATGTATATTTAACAATCGAAAATATAGAAAATATTTGTAAAGAATCACAAGTAGTCAATCTTTTCACAAAATCTTCCCGGGTTCAAATCCTAGCGAAGACTGGGATTTTTAATTTCGGGATCTTTGGATGCCTCTGAGTCCACCCAGTTCCAATGGGTACCTGACATTAGTTGAGGGAAAAGTAAAGGTTGTTGGTGGTTGTGCTGGCCACATGACACCCTCGTTAACCGTAGTCTACATAAACATATGACCTTTACATCATCTGCCCTATAGACTACAAGTCTGAAAGAGGAACTTTTTTCATACATGGAGGTAAATACAGAAATCGAAATGATTGATGAGCAAAGCTTTGCTGATTTGGTGACAGTTTGGTCATATTGTAAGACATGTCTCACTGTCAAAAGTCATCCTTCAAGGTACAGTAGAGGGAGCACGAAGGAGGTATCATTTAAAGCTAAGATGGCAGGACCAAGTCAAAGAATGGATCGGTCTCTTTCTCTTGACATCTAACCAGCAGCTGTTGCTGAAACGGTAAAGTGGAGGGAGTTGGTTGCGTGAACTGTCCCAGCACCGCTACGACAAAAGTCAAGGCACAGAGGAGAGAGAGAAGAGAGGGAGAGAGAGAAAGAGAGGGGGAGAGAGAGAGGGAGAGAGAGAGGGAGAGAGAGGGAGAGAAAGAGGGAGAGAGAGACAGAGAAAGAGAGAGAAAGAGAGAATCGCATTTAAAAGCCTTTGATTTTGGTTCCAAAGTATCTAATATATAAAGTAGAAAGTAAGGTATAACTTATAAGGACGTTATTTCATAAAAAAAAAGATGATTACGTCCTATGCATCATGCATTTAGTCACGCATGTTATCCAATGAGCTAAATTCTGTTAACTCATTGGTCTGGCTCAGGTAACCCATTCCATGCTCTAAAGCACTAGGGAAGAATTAGAATTTGTATGTATTTGTCCTTGCCATAGTAATTACGCATGTGCCTTTATCTATGTGTCTTTTTGAGTATTTTATTAGCTTTTGTGATTGTATTTGAAGATTATGGTTCAGTGTTTTATGTATATGTATGTACTTTATGTATGTACGTATACATGTATGTATGAACGAATGTATGTCCTGCATAGAAATTAAAACCTTTATTATCAACCTTGATCAAACTTGGCATAAAGGTTCCTTAAGTCATGGTGGAGACTGTACAGTATGCTTGATTCCCCCCTTTCCCAATACAGTTATCTCCATTAAAGAATTCATATTTTCTTATAAATCGGGTAAACTCTTTTTTATAGCATTTATATTTGATCATATGAATACGTCGGTTCAACTGGTAAACCAATGTTCACATTTTTCTTTTATTTTCATGACAATTTATTTGTTGTTTAATGCCAAGGGAACATCTTGCCATGTATGACAGAGATCTAAATGTAATCCACTAGATCAGTAAACCTTTACTGTATTTTATTGTTTAATAATGAAACAAATAAATTTTAATTTCGCAACCAAAATCTACTATATTTTTTTGTTACCTTTTTTTTCTTTTGCTCTTGGAAATAATTTGGCCCTACTAAAAATAACACCACTCTTAGAAACATTTATGTAAATTGATTTATTATGGAAGTAAAAAAAAAACTCATGGTTATTGTATTTAGCGTGATTTATACAATGTTTACAATGATTGCTGAGAGCCGTGAAGATTTTCATTTAATAATAATAATAATAATCTTTATTGTCCATAAGGAAATTTGTCTTACAATTTGTGCATTATACCAAACAAAACATTATAACTATAAAGAGAAACAGAATGTTCATTCACACCAGACTCACACACAATTTAAATGTCAAAAGTTTACATCAGATTGTTACTGTTTAATGATTTGATTGCCAGAGGAACAAAAGAGTTTTTGTGTCTGTTTGTCTTTGCTATCGGTGTCTTATATCTCTTTTGTGATGGTAAAATCACAAAATCCTGTCCCAAAGGGTGATTTTTTATTTCTAGAATCTTTTTAGATTTTGTAAGGATATTTGTATCAAACAGCTGGCCAAGGGGGGTTTGCTTTTTGCCAATGACTTTACCAGCAGCATTTAGGATTCTCTGGAGTTTATTTTTATTCTTAGTGCTTAGATTGCCATACCAGGCAGTGATATTAAAATGTAAAATATTGCCGATGTGAGCGTGATAAAACATAGCTAAGACCTTTTCGCTAACATTAAAAGATGATAGTTTTCTTAGTAATCGCAATCTTTGCTGTCCTTTTTTGCTGATATAATCAGTATTTGCTGTAAAATTTAGTTTATTGTCTAAGATTGTACCAAGGTATTTAAAGGTTTGCACTATTTCAATAGTCTCTCCAGCTACAGTAACAATATCATTTTCAATCTCTCCCCTACGAAAATCAATTATCATCTCCTTGTTTTTTTTTACATTTAATAATAAAAAATTATCTTTACAGTACTTTCCAATGTTTTCTATTTCTCTGAAGTACTTTTTTACGTCTGAACTCTCTGAGAGCAGGGCAAGAAGAGCCGCATCATCAGCGAATTTTGTGAAGGAGCAAAAAGGACTCTCGGATCGAAAATCATTGGTATACAAAATGAACCATAATGGCGATGTTACAGCTCCCTGGGGTGCCACTGTGTTAACTATCCGTGCATTTGATATAACATTGTTTACCCTAACTCTCTGAGGTCTCTGGGTCAAAAATTCATTAGCCCATAATATTATATATGGACTTATCTTCAACGCTTTTATTTTTTTAATGAGTAAATGAAGTTGTATGGTATTAAAAGCTGATGAAAAATCTATAAAAAACAATCTTACATAAGTGTTAGGTATGTCCAGATGTTTGTACACACAATTTAAAATATTTAGAATGGCATCGTCTACACCTTTACCCTTTTGGTAAGCAAATTGTAAAGGGTCCTATTTACTACAAAGATCGTTCAGAAGAAACATTTTAACAATTTTTCTAAACATTTAGAAACAATTGAAGTAAGTGATACAGGTCTAAAGTCATTCATTTCTTTTGGTTTGGAAACCTTTGGTACAGGTACAATTATGGACGACTTCCACACAGATGGTATCTCGTGGTTTAGTAATGATGTAGAAAAAATATCTAGGAGAGGTTCAGCTAGTTGTTCAGCACATTCTTTTAAGATTCGCCCTTTTATTCCATCAGGCCCACCAGCTTTCATTGGGTTGACGTTTTTGAAAATGTTGCAGACTTGCTCTTTAGTAATCACTAATTCTAAACAGTTGCCAACTTTGACATCTTCGAGGGCTTTGAGTCTTTGATGATTAAAATCATTAGTGTCGAAACGACAATAGAACTCATTTAACTCGTTGCACAATGTTTACTTTTGACTTGCGCTCCTGCCATTTGGTTCATGATGCCCCACGCATGTCTCATGTCACTTGTCTTGATCGATTCTTCCAGCTTGGTGCGGTAGTTTCTCCTGCCTTCCTCAAGAGCGACGTTCAGATTACGTTGTGCTATTTTCCTTTCCTGTCTGTCGCCACTGACATATGATCTTCTCTTTTTAATGATTTCCCGTTTAATTTTTGCAGTGACCCATGGTTTGTTGTTGGGGAATATCTTGATACTCCTAGTACTGATACACATGGTTTCACAGAATATAATGTAATTTGTCACTGCTTCGACCCATTCTTCCAGATTTGAAGTAGTCTCTTTAAACAAATTCCAGTCGGTGCAGTCTAGACAACCCTGTAGTTTGAGAATGTTGTCTTGAGTCCATTCTTGTACAGTTTTTTGAATGACTTTGCCATCTTTCAGTTTCGTGCGGTAATTAGGCAGCAGTTGTACTGTTTTGTGGTCCGACGATCCTAGTGGTGGCTTTTCACGAGATGTGAATGCTCCTTTGATGTTAGAGTAACATAAGTCCAGAGTTATTTTCTCTCTTGTTGGACATGAGATGTGTTGATAGAAGGTGGGTAGGTTAACCTTTAAGGTGCATTTATTAAAATCACCCAGTATAACTACTGGTGCGTCCGGTGACCTTGTCTGAAACTCATGCACTACGTCAGCGATGATTGCAGCTGCGACTTCCGTCTTGGCTGTAGGCGGAACATAAACCAGAACAATGTAAATAACATCAAAGTCTCGGGGCAAATAAAAAGGTCTCAATGAGAGTGCCAGTAGTTCTAGATCAGGACAGCACATTTTCTTTTTAATCGTGTAGTTGTTACAGTACTTGATGTTGATGTATACACACAGCCCCCCCACCTTTCTTCTTCTTAGACGCAGTCAGGGCCGGTCTTAGGCCACTGCAACCTATGCGGTCGCAGTGGGCCCCGCGCTTTCATAGGCCCCGCGCTAATTCAATGTGTTAAATTAATTAAATTAATTAAATTGCAAAATATATGGGCAAAATTCTTAGAAATCTCTTGAATTTATTAAAATAAAACTGAAACATTTTAAAAATCTCCAGAAAAATAGACAAAATTGTCATTTGTAGTTGTCATTCATTGCGGAAAACGCCAATCATACACGCGATAAAAGAAACAAGGCATTGTTAGCTTTCATGTAATTATTTACTTTTATAGTCACGTTCATATAAAAATACCATTGGTTACAAGGTTCGTAAAGTACAGATCGCAATTTTTAATTTAGTAGAAATGAATAAAATTCAAAGTCGAATTTTTTTCTTATACAAATCTTAATTTTCACTTATCCTTATTCTTACACAGACTGGGCCCCGCGCAATCAGCTTCGCATAGGGCCCCGCAATCGCTAGGACCGGCCCTGGACGCAGTCGTTCTGTCAGATCTAACGCAAAAGAAACCATCAATAGAAATCAGATTGTCGTTGTCATCCTCCTCTAACCATGTCTCAGTAAACGCCAATAGACAACTTTCCCTAAAAACGTGGTCGTAACGTACATGGGCACATATCTCATCCAGTTTGTTTCTGATTGAGCGGACGTTAGTCGTAGGAAGTGGTGGGCGAAAACCTCTTCGTCTCAGTCTTTGCCGTAGTCCTCCTTTTTTCCCTCTTTTCCTTGTACTAACAGAGGAAGGGTAAAGACAATTTATATGAGCATAACATGGTGGAAGAGGCTTCCTCGTTGAACGAAGTTTGAGGAGTTGGTCTCTACTATAGATAGATCTAGAACTAGATCGGCCGCCATCTTGGGTCGCCATTTTCTTCTTTTAGTTATGTTAGAGTAGCTAAAGTTGAAAAATCCTAGAT
>JADKLZ010079391.1:4818208-4829347 GCA_021533235.1 Biomphalaria straminea
CTTAATTTAATAATTTTTACACTTTAAATTAGAGCGGGTCCTATAAAATTGCGGGTCCTATGAAATGCGGGCCCCACTGCGGTCGCCGGCCCTGGTAAATAGCGGCGTATGCTATGCCGCCGGACAACTAGTTAATGATATTTTCTTATTATGTTTTCTGCGTTTCTAAAACAGTCAGACATCACCGGGTTTCTATGTACTACAGTAACTACACTATAGAAAAGTAAGTAGCATTTTGGAAGATTATTCAATGCGCCTAATCAACGAGAGGCTTTTCTTTTAAAGCTGTCCACCTTTGCTGCGTTACGTACATTTCTGGACCTTCAATTCTCCCAACTTGCTTTTCAAATCTGTAATTTATTCACTCCACAAAACTTTAATTTTTAAATCGATAAATTGTATTTCTAGAGATCCAGTATCAATTCCAAATGGATCAATATGGATTTCGTTACTATTTGTGTTGAGATCATTTACAAGGAATACCAAAAATGTTTTTTTGGTTTTAAATTGCTAAAATCAGTCAAGAAATCCATATTTGATTTTTTCTTTTTAAAACTGTCCTGAAGTAATTTGTGACATTGAAAATGAAGAAATTGACCGCTCTGAATATCTTCTGCAAATTAATTAATTTTTCTTTACAACAAAACTAATCCTTCTACCAAAACGTATGCTGGGTTTTACTTTCCTTGCAAGTTTAGATTCAGCTCATTTAATTTATCTTTTATATTAACCCTACAGCAACTATTTGTCGTTCTTTAATTCAGGGGGATGAATACTTTTCAATTTGGAATGTATTTATTTTATTCAAGCAAAACACTAAACGTTTCAACCTTTGGTAAAGGCCATTGTACTTTATAGTGAAGAAAGATGTCTGACTACTGTCTCCATTTCGTTTAAGAATTTTTTAAACTGTCGATTGTAGAGTGTATTTGTCAAGTTGCTGTTAACAATCTTGATTACCAAATGTATGACCACATTTATTTCGGTTGAATAGTTTTAGACACAAAGCACTTCTTGGTGTATGATAGAGTCAAACGTAAGAATTTCGTAGTTAATTTTACTGCGAAGAATCATTGCTGCATCTTTTTAGCGGCCCCCGTAAGGGGAAAAGCCGCTATTAGGTTTGTGATAAATTTCCGTCTGTCCGTCTGTCACAGTCAGGGCGCCAAAACTAGAAGAGATACGAAAAATATTTTTTGCCATTAAATGCGGCTTGAAAGGTTTAGGTGCAACGGCTACGTTTAGTTTTCTAAAAGCAAACCGTTTAATTTATAAAAATTATTATGCAAGCGATTTTTTAATAACAAAACACCAATTCTAAAACAATTACGTAAATCTAAGGGAGGAAATGTTACTATAAGAAATGCTCTAGACATTTAGATATTACGCACATTTTTTAAAATGAATTTCTGTCTGTCTGTCCTCTGTCCGTCTCTCACAGTCAGAGCGCCAAAACAAGAAGAGATACCAAAAATATTTTTTCACCATTAGATGTGGCTTGAAAAGTTTAGGTGCAACTGCTACTTTTAGTTTTCTAAAAGCTAACCGTTTAATTTATAAAATTAATTATACAAGCGATTTTTTAATAACAAAACACCAATTCTAAAACAATTACGTAAATGTAAGGGAGGAAATGTTACTATAACAAATTCCCTACTCTTACAGATATACACACATTTTTTTAAAATGAACTTTTAGCAACGACTTTCGTGTATAAGCGTAAAGCCCGTCAATGACATAATTCTAAACTAATTTCTCAATTTTTTTTAAAAATCAGATTTAAAAAAAGAAATTGTTTAGTGCCCCCATTAGAATGAAAGAAGCATATTTTTTGTGCGTTTTGTCTGTTGGTTGGTCTGTCCGTCACGGTTAGAAAAATAAAACACTAAAGGGTTTTGAAAATATGATTTAACCTTTACTGTCCTTTCAGAAATACTTCGATAGTTTAAAGATGGGAGCATACAGGAATTGAGCCATTGACCAACAATAAATCCGAACTAAAGTCTAGTGCACAAACATCAAGGTAAGGCAGGTTTATACCCTGCTTGCCATCCTCCGTCGTCCAGCGAGAAGTTAATTATTTTCAACTTAGAAGGAACATCCGAAACATCGTGCGAATAGGCATGGCTCGGACTCTGAAGGGGGCCGCCTTTGTAATCTTGTTTAGTATATTTGTTTCCTGTTTTTTTTTTTGACTCCATCAGTTGCTAACTAAGCCTTGTGACGTAAAGTTTATTTTTCTTTGACGTCATATGAATTTATGGAATGATATCTTTAAATGAAATGTTAATAAGAACTCGGTGCACTTATGTTTATTAAAACTCGCCAAAGTTCTCGTGTAGTTAAAGACATTTTTGGTCTATCTAGACCGTGTGACGTAGGCTAAATGATTTTTTTCCTTTGACGTCATATGGAATAAATTCTTTAAATGAAATGTTAATAAGAACTCGGTGCACTAATGTTTTTAAACCTCGCAAACTTTCTCGTATAGATGAAAACATATTTTAGTTTAACTAGGATGTGTGACGTAGGCTAAAGATTTTTTTTTAATCTAAATTTTTTTTCCACTAGATATAGATTTTTTTACACTAAATTAGAATTTCAACACTAGATCTAGATTTTTTTTTTTTAACTAAATCTAGTTTCATGTTTCAATTAAAATCATTTTAGATTTTAGATCTAGAATTTCTAGGTCTAGTTTAGAATTATATATATAAAAATCAAGATCTAGAATTTCAATTTCTAGATCTAAATCAAGACTTAAAGTGTGCCTATATTTTGATTTCCATGTCTAGATCTACATTGAAATGTTATAATAAACTAAAACTAATTATTTTCAACTTAGAAAGAACATCCGAAACATGTAAAACAACGGCAAAAATGCCGTTGTAACATTATTACCTTTGTCCATCAAAATTAAATTACGTCTTGTCCATTTCTTGCGAATAGGCGAATCCGACAGGAATCCGACTCCTACGGGGGCCGCCTCTGAGTTTGTGTTATAACACAAAATCTCTTTGTAATCTTGTTTTGTATTTTAGTTAAGCAATAGGGTTTGTTGCTGAACATCTTGGGTAAAATACTCATCAAATAAAGTACTGTAAATGTGCACTTTCCCGCGCTATTTTTAACTCTTTTTTTTAAAGCCTCTATCTGGTTTGATCTCAACCACCCGTATTTTTGTGCATAATTTTTTTCTCTATCAGGCACACTTATTATAATATCATAATAATGTCATTTTAATTTATAAAGAGAACTGAAAAATGCAAAGTTATATAGGGGAAAAAGCCACTTCCGGCCCAATAGTTTTGAAAAAAGATACGAAACGAAATAGAGCAACAAACCCTATTACAATTTTACAAATATTAAAAAAATCAGTCACTAATTTAATTTAAATATTCTATAAATTAAATTCTTATACCGAGTCGCCCCACCCCCTATTCTTCAATGCTAAATGCAATCATAAGCTGAAATTTAAAAACAAAGGAACAAGGACTCTTACCAGTGGCGTAGCTACTGAGCGGCAGCTCATCGTGATGCCTCCCCCCCCTCTAAAAAACGAAATAAATAAGCTAAAAGATTTTTTTCTACCTAAAATGTATTTATTTTTAAATTATTGCTAACTCGCAAAAAATAATCAATTTAACAATAATATACTACAAAAATCTTAGCTGCTTTCTTGCTGGCAAAATCGAATATACCGCTGGTATAGAGCAATGTAGACTGTACTTGATAGAACCTTGGTTGTTAGATTTGAGAATTGTATGTTTATTTATTACTAGTCGACCGGCGTCATAGCATACGCTGCTATTTTGCAGGGCCGACCTTAGGCCTCTGTAACCTTTGCAACCGCATTGGTCCCGTACTTTCATAGGACCCACGCTAATTCTAGGTGTATGAATTATTAAAAAGTATCGGTTAAAGAATTTCTTAAGGAAAGGTTATATACCCGAAGTCATTTTGGGAATATTTTTGTAATTACGAAAATTAACGATTGGATAAAGACTGCTAATCTGAAGAGTTGCTTTAGTGTTGTTTTAGTTCTAAATGTAATTGTACATGGCGATTAAATATCAAGTCTCTTAAGTGTAGATAAATCACAGCTCACGTCCGTCTTATAGTTTTACAATCCATTTTGTAGGCTTATTATTATTGGCATGGAAGAAAGTCTTTGCTCTATAACTTCTCAGATGGTTACGTTCAGACATTTAATTATGAAATTAGTGTATTCATTTGTCTTTAGTACGAAACATCAAGTGACTCGAATCTCTACGTCATAGGGTAAAACAGGCACTTTTTGACATTCTGAAATGGCGCACTTTTTCCTAATAGACTTAAATCATTTAATTAGCTTTCTAAAGAAACGTTTCCCTGGGGCACCTCTGTTACGCCAAACAATATGTTCGTCCCCCATACGGGATACGTGCCTGTTCAGCCTGACTCTCGGACTATAAGAAGTTCATACCGGGTTTTGCCATCCATCCATCCCAGTGGTGCTACTGCCCAACCCTCCATTCAAATCTCTTTTGGGCCTTTCTGAACCACGCCCAAACCCAAAGCTTTTTACTAAGGTTTATAGTTAAATCAAAAGTGGCTGCAGCCTACGCAAACTTATTGACTACTAGCTAGATACCATGTTCAGTGTGAGTAAGTAAGGCGTAGAAAAGCTATGTTATCACCATTTCTTTTGTTTTGGTACGGGGCATTAAGACACTGAAGCATGAACACTTGGCATTAATTTACCAAGAAAATAATATTTATAATAAGGCTTGACGTTGAATCCGAAAATTAATTAGGAATGCAATATTTCCCTTAGCTACGCAGACCCAGATATGACCTACATATTTTGCCAAATCAGGGCAAGCATAACCATTGTCCGAGTGTGTTCAATTAAGATTTCCTGTTCTTGTTTGCAAAGAAATATTTTAGTTTATTGCTGTAAGCATATCGTATGTCCATGATGGTTTTTAACTCTTTCTCTCCGTAATTATTTAACACATTCTGATAGAATCAACGTTGGTATCGTCAGTTAGGAGAGAAAGAGTAAGCTCGCGCTAATTCAATGTGTACATTATTAAATTAAACCATTATAACTTTTAATAGGGTTCCCGTGGTTTCCTTGTTTTCAAGACGCTCCAGGAAAACTCCTGAAACTCATACAAATGTCCTTAAAATAGACAAAATTGTAATGCAAAGACGAATTTATTTTATAACACAAAATCTCAATTTTTACTTATTATCCTTATCCCTACCCTGGCTGGACCGCGTGCAATCCACTTCACATAGGGCTCTGCAAATGTTAGGGTCGACCCTAGATATCATGTTCAGTGTGTGCAAGTAAGGCGTAGATAAATTGAAGAGTATAACAAAGTAAAAGTTACTCAAGGGTTTACGCAATTTAAATGTAAACAATGGACAACATTCACCAATCGCCACTTAATAATATTGATAAAACAATGAAAAAAAAGTATCATGTAGGAGCCTATATGGATTACATAATTTGTATAGAAGATATAGAGAATCACGTGGCTAAATGTTGTTGGTTAACGATTGGTGAATGAGGCCCATCAACGAAACCTTTAAAACACATCAAATTTAATTTAATTATTTTTCTTCCATAGTTTCATAATAGATCAATCCACAATAAGATGTTGCGCATATGTTTAATTAGTTCGATTGATTAGTTGTTTTTGTTTGCGAAGTGTACTGCCGTGAGCCTGGTGACGCAAGCGGTGTCAAGTTTTTTCCCTTTGACGTCATGGAAAAAAATTTCATTCATAAAATATTAGAGCCAAAATAATTTTTCGATAATAAGACATCTTATTTTCCAATATAACGGTCGACCTCGAGTTTTCCCAATGTAGCCAATGAGTTGAGAATTTTTTTCTCACTAATACGCAGATACGTTGAAATTTTAAAGAAAATCGTTTGAGCCGTTTTCAAAATAAAATTTATATATATATATACAAGAATAGGATAAACCAGTTTATAACTTATAAAAGATTTCCTGCGGCCTTCTGATTTACCAGGTGCACCTGGAAATCTCCTGAATTTGCAAAATATACGAAAAGTCCTGGAATTATCCGGAAATTATTAAAATCTTTTGAAAACTCATACAAATATATAATAATAAATATTATAAATATATAATGAAAATTGTCATTTATTTTCACTTCTAAAATTACCTAGCATAACTCCCTCTGTCCGAGTTGCAAAAATACAAGAGTGGTCTGTCCACTGTGTCCAAATCATAGACATTAATAAATATAGACTGGAAACAGGAAGTAACTTCATGTAACTTCAAAAAAATGTATAACTATTGAATTCGGATTGCCTAAGTCTGACAAGTTGCACAATCTTCAGTCTTAGAGATTAAACAAAACTTCACATTTACAGTTCACGCTAAGAGATTAAAAAAAACACTAGTGAAAATATTGTAATACTTATATAGGTTATGGCTGAAATAGATATGAATACTTAACTTTTATACTGCTAAAAAATGCTGTATAATATAGAACACACAAAAGCAAGTCACAAATTTTCACTTCATAAAACTCTCTTATTGGCCAGTCTATATTTATTTATGTCTATGGTCCAAATTCTTGAGCGTGTTATGTTTTCTCGATAATTACTAATGAGTAGATTATCCCCCCCCCACTTTTATTTTAACGTGAGGTAGAAATAATAATAATAATAAAAAAAAGAGTGCTATTGCAACGGTCCGGCCCTGCTATATTGTGACTACGTATCCTTCCCCCCACCTCTTGTTTTCTCGTGGAGTTTCTGCATGCAGAGTAATCTTTCATTTACTTCTTGCTACTCGACAAAACTCTTGAGGGAAGCAGAAAATTATATATATGCGCATTGGGATTGCTATTCTTTTCTTTGCACCACCATAAGTTCCGCGAGTATCTGTTTCTAAGGTGGTGCGGTTTGTTGTCATTTTCTTGGGTTCGTCTGTGTGAGTGGGTCGATGTTTGCTTTGGCTTTGTTGTGATGGCGTTTTGGAGTTAGTGTTTGTTTTCCCCAGTTTTTGGGTAAGTTGGTTATTTTACGGTCTGCTGAATGTTGTAGATCTTGAATCGCTTTATCACGATGAATCTTTATCTTGTGAATAAAGTTGCTAAGGATTGATCCTTTATTTCGTTTAGGGACTTAGGCTTGGGCTTTGGCGGAGTCAGGCTCGAAGTTGTTTGAGTTGGTCCGTGATTTTTGTTGACATCACCCATGGTGTTGTGGTGTTGGCGGTGCTAGATCTGATTGACCGCGACACCGATATTGAGGTGTGCTATGTTACGTTAATTACCTTGTTACTTGCACTATTGTAATACCAATGTTTATTTGCCAGTGATGCTTCATCATATGATCATACCATATTCATTACATTAAACATTGTTTGAGTTATATAACAGTGTTATTCACTAGTATACATTTCTAGTTGTAACAGTTGTGATTTTGGCTATCTAACTTAGTAATTGTAAGTCGCTAGGGGTGCCAAGGCAGACGAGCCGCGGCTATATAGTAACCCCGGCAGAAAGTTAGTCGCAGTCAGGTGAGGACCCGGCATACCCTAGACTAGTACACCTGACAGAATTGTCTGTCAGGTAGGGTTTCGAAGATGTGGACTCGTCTCGACGTCTAGGTATGAATGCTTTGCCCGGGCCTACCCTCTCCCTGAACAGAATAAACTAAACATAGGTAACGGCATATAGAACCAAATGTACAAATAAATGCCGGCTATACGTTAGGCACTAAACGGCAACACAGCCAACAGTTAACCTGAACGATAAGTTAGCTTACAATAGTTAACAATAGAATTAGCACAGCTCGTTTTCACATCTCGATTAGTCTTTTCTTCATCGCACCATAAGTTCCGTGAGTATCTGTTTCTAAGGTGGTGCGATTTGTTGTCTTTTTCTTGGTTGCCTCTGTGTGAGAGGGACGATGGTTTCTTTCTTTGGCTTCTTTGGAATTTGGTGTTTGTTTCCCCAGTTTTGGGTAAGTTGGTTTAGCTAAGATGAACGTCGTAGGTCTCGAATCGTTGTATTACGATCTTGCGAAAAAGCGATGCTAAGTTTGCTCCTTTGTTTCGTTTAGGGACTTAGGCTTGGGCTCCTGTGGAGTCAAGCTTGAAGTGTTGAGTTGGTCCTTGACCTTGATGGTGTTGTGGTGTTGGCGTTATTATTAGATCTGGTAGATCTGGCACTAATGTTTAAGGTGCGCTATGTTATGTAATGTACACTACATTGATATTATATTTGATATTATATTCGTAATTGTTCAATGCAATATTGACACTATATTGATATTATATTTATAATTGTTCAATGCAATATTGAAATGTATTCATGTATCCATATATTATGCTTCATCATGTTATCATTTCATTAAATATTGTTGATTTGAATAACAGTGTTATCCCACTGATATCAATTCGTAGTTGTAGCAGTTATTGTTGTTAGTTAACTAACTTAATAATTGTTTGCTGCTAGGGGTGCCAAGGCAGACGAGCCGCGGCTATATTGTAACCCCGGCATAAAGTTAGTATCAGTCAGGTGAGGACCCGGCATACCCTAGACTAGTACACCTGACAGAATATATATATATATATATATATATATAATTTTCTGCTTCCCTCAAGAGTTTTGTCGAGTAGCAAGAAGTAAATGAAAGATTACTCTTTATATATATATATATATATATATATATATATATATATATATATTAGGGGTGTACCGGATAGTACTTTTTGATATCCGGCCGGAGCCGGATATGGCCGGATAATAAAATTTGATATTCGGCCGGAGCCGGAGCCGGAGCCGAATACCTAAGTATTTTATAAATAACTTGTATTGCTGAACATTTTACGAAACTGTTATATAACATACCTATATTTGTTGGTATTATTTTTTTCCTTTTATATACCTTATTGTTTTAAACTCTATTACTGATTGATTTATTAAAGATTAATAGTATTTATAAACAGAAATTAATCTGTGTAGCAGCATCATGAATAGCATGAGCGTGTCTGTGTGTATGTACGAAGCCACCAACCATATAGGCTGTGTGTTGGAGGGTCACTGTAAAATATGTTAGTATATATTTTACTAGTTACTAATGTAAATCTCTTATCTGGCTTGTATGGTGCTTGAATGTATGTGTTTAAGAATTTCGACCAACAATCGGTCATCAGACTTGTATTTTTAAGTCCAAAGACTGTTTCTGGTACTGGCTTCAAGAACTTAATACTGATAGCTGTTAATTAATAGTTGGAATCTGAAGCGTAGTAGGTCATATATTTATTAATCCGATTGCGGCAAAAGATATTTTATTAACAGCAGGAACATCCATTACACCTACATTATTGATGTTTAGATCTACTGATAAATAGATCAAAGAGCATTATGAAACCAAATATAGACGAAAACTCATCCACGCCCTACCTACCAAAAAAAGAAACATAAATGGATTTTGTGTTCGATTGATTGTAACAACCTGGTCAGATAGACGTAGTGAACCTACACATGTTGTCCTAGTGTAGTGTGTATAGATGATTGTGTTGACCATCACGCGTTTTTTTTTCCTTTGGGCATACGCAATAGTGTTTAGTGTGCAGGCAAAAAAAAAAAAGATAACATATTGGCATAGTCAGTCAAGCAAATAGATAGGCTAAATTATCCGTACACTAGTTACAGAGGTCAAGTGTTTCTTAACATTCCAGCATATTATGGTGCTTTAGATCAATTTATTTTTTGCGATCAATTTATTTTCTGTGATGTTAAATTTTACTGTTAAGGTTTTTCTTTAGGCCCTATATATTAAGTCAATAGCATTAAGCAATGAAATTTCTTTCTAAAAGTTTTAAGACTAGGAAAAAAAACTACATACACCCATACAAAGTACTCTCCAAGTAAACAAACTTAGTGTCCTCATCTGTTGACCTATAGACAATGTCAATATGTGTTAACAATTTGCGTTAATCCATTCTGGCTTAAGTATGGTCAGTGTCTATCAATACATTGTCATGGGTTAAACAAATAAGAAGGGTGTTGAGTCTCTTGAGCCCTCCCTTAAAGATACCACTGGTCAGTGTCTGTTTGGCTTGTAGTCCAGCCTCCTAATTGAGACTTAACTCAAAGTAAACAAACTTATTACCCGGCCAATGGTATAAAAGGTGTGGCTTGTGGTCCTTTGACCCTTTGATTGACAACCTATCTCATAATAAACAAACCCAAAACAGATTAACCTTATAGAGAGATGGCTTGTAGTCCCGCCCCCTAATAAAAATTCTTCTCCAAGTAAACAAGATAGACCTCTAGACAGTGTCAACACGTTGACATCTGGCTTAATGTGGTCAGCTGCCTATTTGTAATCTCAATGTTATGGACTAAACAAACAAAAGGAGGTGGGGGTTGCTCATCTCTACCTCTGTAGATATACCCGCACATCTAGACAGATTATCAGCGTGACGTTACCTGTTATGTTGTGTTATATGTTACCTGTAATGAATATTACATGTTTACTAGAACACCCAAAGGTCAAAAACGGCTTTTAAAATGTACCAGACATCGCTGCTATGTGATCTTACAATGTACAGTTTTATTTCTATTCAGATTAACACGCCTTGTCTTTGTACTAAATAAGATTTGGTGCATAGCCATTGTTTATTTTTTTAAAAAACAAATTCTTTTAACTGAAACAAAAAAAAAAGTAAATGTATTTCAGAACTGACATTATTTCATCATGTCCACTTTGTGAATATTTGTATATTTTTATCAACATGGAGATTTAGTTTAAACTTCTTGTTGGACATCGTTTATCAGCGTCGACACCCTTATATTGTTTGTCTTTCGCCTGTGTTGTTTCGATATTTAAGTGTTACCTCCGTATGGCGTATCTGGAAAATACTTAGCGCTAGCGCGCGGAGGCGCCTAACAATATTAACAGAAATACAGGTACTACGCTGTAGTTTTTACTATCCGGTTTACTATCCGGTAGTGATATTCGACCGGAGCCGAATAGTGCCGGATAGTGAAAAAGTGCCGAATATTCGGCCGGAGCCGGAGCCGGAGCGACTATCCGGTACACCCCTAATATATATATATATATATATATATATATATATATATATATATATAT
>JADKLZ010079391.1:4834022-4849723 GCA_021533235.1 Biomphalaria straminea
TGTATCACAGTAATCTGCTGCTTGTTACACATTTGTATCACAGTAATTTGCTGCTTGTTACACATTTGTATCACAGTAATCTGCTGCTTGTTACACATTTGTATGATACCTGGGTGCCCGACTGGAGGCATCTAAGGGCCTTTCCATCAAAGGTTTGTGGGCTTCAAAATTGGCATACGTTGGCAAGACTATTTTACAAACAAGCTAAATGTAAAAAAAAAAAAAAGCCTTTTAAACAAGGAGGGGGGATCTAATGGAAATAAGTAGACATTTACATCCGAACAACTCAATGTAAATATTTATTTCCCTTTTTGATATTAAAGTTAGCTAGTTACCAATTAATTAATAGGTTAATTTTTTAACTATTCAATGAATAGTTAATAGAATACACATGAGAAAAGTGCTACATTGCCTTTTAATTAAGCGCCACTAATGTCAGGTGACCATTACAATTTGGTGAATTTGGGGAGTCCCTAAAATCCCTAAAATTTTAGACCTCACCAAAATTTAGCCCGAGACCCCTCTCTTCTAAGCCAAGCGCTTTACCATTCAGCTACCATGCCTCATTCTTACACAATAATAGTAAAGTCAACAGAACGCTCTTCTAAGTGAACAATTCATAATTAGAGATAGTGATTTTACTTGGAAACTCTCAATTTAACCTTAAGGTTGTGATCAACGAATCGATGCCTGCTTTCAGAAAAAAAGAACATGTAATCCATCACATATAAGATGCCCCTTACAAATGTTCCAATCTAAAAGGGCAGATGATGTAAAGCTTATCTGTCTCTACGGCTGATATTTAACGAGGGTGTCATGTGGCCAGCACAACGACCAAATGCCATTACATCCTCAAAATATGTCAGGTGGGTACGCGAAAATTTTGGCGCATCCGTTTTGACGCGAGCCGTATTGCCGCGAGAGGTTATGATTATAATATATAAAACACAAACCTTTTTAGAACAAACATTGTTCTTATTTTTAATACTATGTACACCACTTTATACATAGTTTTTGTTGATATATGATGTAATGTTATGTAAAACTAAGTTCCCTTAGCGGAATCGGAAGAATGTGTTGCTAGTTCGTGATCTATTATGGCGTAATAAACCTGTGTGTATTCTGTATATCAACCTTGTTGTTCATCTATGTATACTTGTATTAGCAAAAGTGATCAACATTTTCAAGTTCTTGGACAGTAATGTTTCCTTGAGGTGCAGCATTAGTGTTTTGGACCAGTATCTTGGTCTTGCTTTGACTAATATTTAAGTCTAATCATAAGGCAAGTAATAGAACAATAATTACACAACTTAAATCCCAAAATCTGATGAACAAAAATAAATGTATTTGTTGACATATAAAAATAGGTTTTGAACAAAAACACAATTACAAAACCTTCCCGTAAGAGGCGCATTATAGATATGAATCTTTTTTTTAAATGTAGCCTGGCAGTTGTATATATATTATTTTTGGCTTGTAATTTTGTTTAGTTTATTTGGCCAGGGGAGGCAGGAAGTGACCCTTATAAATTGGACGAATGTTGTTAAATTTTTCCTTTTGTTTGGTTTGAATTGACTCGACCATAGTCGAGGACCATGTAGCTTAGATGTAGCGGGACCGCTTGCTATCCTTACTCGCCAACGAGGCTGCTCGCCAACGAGGCTGGCTTGCCTAAAAGTCTGCCATTATGTCTTGTCATTAGTTATAGTTTAGGAATAGGGTATTATTTTGGTATATAGGCATAGTGAGTTAGTAGATTTGTTCAGTTTGTTTGTTTAGGTTGGTAATAAAGCAGGGTTGATCTTTAGTTAGTTATTCTATATTTTTATTATTAATTAGTGGTAGTAAAGTTTATTTTGGGTGCCCATATTTTAATGTTGATTTATTGGTTTGATTTAATCTTTGATGTAAATAAAAGTATTTCTATAATTTGTTTTATAAATGTAGTTTGGTTATTTTTATAGTTGTTGTTTTTATCTTAGTTCTAAGTTAGTTTATCTTAGCTTAGTTAGTTTTAGCTAGTCTAGTTGTGCCAGTCTGGTCACTCAGGTGAAGTCCACCCTTTGGTATTGCACCAAAGTGCACAGAATGGACCCACCCAGTAGCGTCACCACCTGGCTACTGGTAATATTAATTGTTTAGCTGCGTCAGATTGGCCGAAGCACCTGTGACCAGCGTAACATAAAGACAATAAAAATAAACATATATAATTTTTACTGAAGCAAATCTCAGTAAATCTCAAACATAGCAGACTCTATGTCCTTATGTCTACTAATCTAGCTCATTGGGCTCCAGATCATTGAGGTAGGTTTTGAATAACTTTTATTTACAGTCTTAATCATATATTTTTGGTTTGCATTGATTTAATATTTTTTTAGGAAAGCCATCTAATTCACTTCACCTAGGGCCTCCTATTACCTGAGGCCGACCCTGAAGTCAATGATTTAATAAAATATTTCAAAAAACTTACCTCTCCACTTCTAGACGTGTACTGATACACAGCTATATCTAACTGCTTTTCAATAGGACAGGTCTTCTCGTGAGGTTTTGTTAGTCCAGTCCACGTAAGCCTTTGAGGCTTGTAAACGCCCTAAAGATATCAAGAAGTGTAAGCAGTCAATGACTCGATCAATGATAAACGTTTCATTTAGTGCAAGAAAAAAATGGAACACACATCAGAGAATTTGTTTTTCTTTGACAGTTAGCGCAAAACAATGAAGTTATAACCGAGAAATAAAGTAGCTACTGGGATCTACACAAAACTCGGAGTATAAAACTAGGTTTCACTTGTGATCACAGACTGTGAAGAGCCAAGGGCCGCGGTCAAGCTAATGTCGAAGATCCTTTTATAACAAAATGTTTGTATAACACAAGATCAAAGGTTAAACCAATTTACTAAGACTTCGCAGATTCCCTTTTTTATCCTTGATTCATTTCTCCCTCCCTAATCCCCATTTCTACACCTCCAGCAAAGTTCTCATTCGAACAAAACTAATTACTTTGAAGAAGGACTGAGGTATGGAGAGCCGGCTCTCCGCAGTTTTTGACAATGTCTTCCTTAGCCATTGCATGTCTTAAGAACGCTTACCTTTCATATGTTTAAACTTTTAAGTATTTCAATAATAGTCACTTTCTTATTATAGAACCTCCAGTCTTCCTTAGCTATTGAATGTTTTAAAGAATCTTACATTTGACAAAGTTTTAAAACTGGTGTAGTTCAGGTTTGGTTCCTTCGTCTAAAACAGTAGCTCCGAGGTATTTAAAACTACTGACACTTGTCAGTATATCTCCCCCAGTACTGATGTCCAATTTAAAGACCTGTTGCTGATTGATAAAAATGTGTATTTTTTTTTCGGCATTGATTTGCATACCATTTGCTGTGGAATTTTCGTCTATGTTCTTCTGTCGTTGCCAGCCCAACTATGTCACCCGCAAAACGCAAAGTAGTAATTCTTCTTTCTCCAATGCTTCCAGTATCGTCGTAACCCTCAAGAGCATCCTTAATTATCCTTTCAAAGGAAATAATTGAAAAGTGTTTTTGAAAGCTTACAATCTTATCTCTCTTTGTGGTTTAAAACCAGTCCCCAATATTATTGTTGAAGTACAATCTACTAATGCCTGCTGTAAAGTTCTGGATTTATTATGTTCTTTTTTATATTGTATTTCTCCATTGTCGACCAGAGTGCCCAGGGCCAAACTCTGTCGAAAGCCTTATTGAAACTGTCAACAAAGACATGAAAGAGATTCTGTTGGTGTTGGAAATATTTATCGCAGAGTACCTTGAAGCTTTACAGTGCACGGCAGCACTTGCAAGGCTTAAAACAATCCGAAAAGACACGAGCGTTGCCCTAGGCACTAAAATCAGACTGATGGTCATGGCCTTGTTCTTGCACGCTTGGAAATCTTGGGCGCTAACTGCAGAACTAGTGAGGAGGATCCTAGAAATGGTATGGAGATGCTATAAAAAAAAAAGATGCTCATATGTGATCTGCGGATTAGATCGGGCCTGCAATGGGGTTCCATCATCATCATCATCATCATCAAACTCCATTTGAGTGAGGGCTTGAGAGGCTTAAATCCTCTCTTGCAAAAGCCCTGGACAGAAACCCTGCTGTCTTGCGTAGTGCGTAGGCGTCACCATACAGGTCGAGAAGTTTTGGTTTCCCAGACCTGTCGAGACGGAGATCAGCAAGTCTAGGGCAGTCAAACAGAATATGAGGTACGGTTTCCTCTTCTTCCCCGCAGCGGGGTGCACCGTGAGTCAAAATTTGGCCATAACCGTGAAAAGTATAAGCCAACAGGACAGTGGCCTGTCCTGCACTGTGCTATAACAGCTTGCTCAGGCCTGGACAGCCTCCACCACGGGGAAGTGCGGTCAGGGCTCCTCATGCGCTCCCAGACTCCACGGGCTCTTAGGGACTTGTCCCAGCACTCTAACCACTTTTCCATTTCAGTTTTTTGATTTGTAGCCAGGGCATGGTGGGGTTCCATCAGGTCCGCCGAGACGCAGAGAAAGCGTAAAGAATCCCGAATCCATTCCAAACCAAAAACAAAAAGGATGAAATATATATCTTTACCAATGTTAGCCCTGACGTTTTCTCTGATGGATTTGTACCATGATCTTTAACATTTGTGCGTTTATGAAATGGGTACCCTGAATGTAAAATCTACTATTTACCTGGAAAAGTAAAGGAATCTTTCCTTCTTGTGAGGAACATGTTAATAAGCCAAAATATTTGTGGTTTGAGCCTTGAATATAAGATTGCCAAAATACGTCCAGAGATGCATGGGAATATTTACCAAAAAGAGACAAGTAAATGAGTCGGTGGTGAAGCTAGCTACAATGTAGCTCATATTTTAAGTAAAGAAATGAAGCCTTTTTGGGGGTCAATTTTATTTCTTTATTGTATCTTTTCGTTGATGTAGTCCGAGACACGAGTTTTAGAAATTAATATGGCCCGAAGGTCACATTAGAAGGGCAAAACTGCTATAGAAGAATCTTAGGTATCACCCACAAAGACAGCACTGTAACAGGATCACGACGGCAATCGGGCCCCAACGATGACCTGCTAACTAAGAAAAAAAGTAAAGTTCCACTTTCAGACCTTGTGATCTATAGGGCAGGTGATGTAAAGGTCATCTGGTTCCGTGGCCTAATGTTTAAAGTAGGTGTCATGTGGCCAGTAAATGACCAACCGCCTTTACTTTTCCCCAACTAATGTCAGGTACCCATTAGAGCTGGGTGGACTCAGAGGCGCCCAAGAATCCCGAAAATAAAAATCCCAGTCTTCACAAGGATTCGAGCCGGGAACCCCGGTTCAGAAGCTTAGCGCTTTACTGCTCAGCCACCGCTCCTCCTGACCTGCTAACTAGTGTCAAAAAAGTGTCAAACCTTATGTCCATATCACGAGGTCCTCAGGGCTCGCAAAGACCTTCCTTCAGGGAACAGTACCAGGAAAAAAAAAGGTAAACGAAGAAAGAGATAGTGATGGGAAAACAACTTGAAAGAATGGACAGACGTGGTAGTAAAGGAAAATAACAAAGAGGAATGGAGAAAGACGGTTGACATATTATCTGTAAATTGTATTTTAAAGACTCAAAATTTGACACTTTGACAACATAATTGACACAATAAATCACCTTTTTATCTTTGAAGTCCCAGTCTAGCTGAATAGTACCACCCACACACATGTAGATCTCAGGCGGGGGCCGTCGAGAAAAGTCTGGATACAATAGCCAATAGCATACATAATAATATTTTAAAAGACTAATATAATATAATATAATATAGTATAATATAATATAATATAATATAATATTAAAAAATGTTCAGTTTTTTGAGACAACCAATTGAATGATATCTTTAGGATAGATGCTAATCCTTGCTATCCTTGGTCACTCAACCACACCCACACATCCACACATCCACAATTTTCGACTTACCCACAATGTTAGACATTTTCTGTCGCTTTAGCTCTCCGACTTGGCAGAAAAATTCTTGCTATGAAATATAATAGAAATTAAAAATAAAATGGTTATCAAATGTTTCTACGGTGAAATCTATAAGAATGTCCTTTATTTGTATATAATAACAATAATAATAAAACTATTAATAATAAAAATAATAATAATGAAGCTTTTTTTTCGAGTCCGAAAATTAATAAGGAATGCGGTATTTCAAGTGGATATACATCCCCAGCTGCGACCTACATATTTTGCCTCATTCAGCGCCGACATTATAATTTTCCGTCGATGGTCAAATTAGATTTTCTTTTCACCTTCTACATTCGTCTTCGACAGTAGATGTTTTCTATAAAACTGAGCAAGTAACTATAGTTCTCAAAGACCAGAAACATTGCTGGGATCGTCCTCTCTAGTTCTGCAGTAAGCATAGACTTACAAATATATAACAATGTGGTCATGACCTGATATTTGTGTTAAAGGCAATGTCTTTGTCTTTCCATATTGTTTTGATATTATAGACTATGTACAAGAGGACAATAATTTATATATATAAGCATGTTAACAAAGTACCAGACATATTATTATCAATGAAGAGACACTCTGTTTCAATCTTTATTATACATATTATTCTTTTGGTCTGTGGAATGGGGTGTGGCTGCTGACCTTCAGACATTTTTTTACCGTTTAGAAAAATACAACAACAACAAAAACCAAGAAGCAAAATATAAGGCAAAAAGTAAGCCATTATTCTAGGTAAAGCTAAACACTCACTCTAAGCGATCTGTTCACTGCTTTGATATGGTAAAAAATTCGGAAGGATTTGGCTCCGGAGGTAGAGTTGGTGTATTTGCCGCTGCAGCCACAGTAATCGTCGCTAAGCTCACTGAGAGATGGAAGAATTTTGTTACAGTATCTGTAGTCGTCTGGTGCCAAGTCACACAGAATTATCTGACCGGAAATAGTAATGGACATGAGTCGCTGAGAATATGAAAGGACAGAAAACAACAACAACAAACAAACAAAAACCTAGAACTTTATTTTGTTTAACTTGTCAAATTAAGATGTTATTACTCGGATATAAGATTTTAACTCATTAGCCCAAATAATATAAAGTTTTTTCATCAAATGAAAGTTTGTAACTTATAAGATAAGATATTCCGTTGACGTATTAAAATGAAGGAGGACTAAATTCGAACTGGGAACAAAAATCTTATCTTATCTTATCTTATCTTATCTATCTATCTATCTATCTATCTATCTATCTATCTATCTATCTATCTATATATCTATCTATCTATCCATCTATTTATCTATCCATCCATCCATCAATCCATCCATCAATCTATCTATCTATCTATCTATCTATCTATCTATCTTTCTATCTATCTATCTATCTATCTTTCTACCTATCTATCTATCTATCTATCTATCTATCTATCTATCTATCGATCTATCTATCTTTCTATCTATCTATCTATCTATCTATCTATCTATCTATCTATCTCTATCTATCTATCTATCTATCTATCTATCTAAAAATCTATCTATCAATCTATCAATCAATCTATCTATCTATCTATCTATCTATCTAAAATATTTCATTACCTCGTTGGTGTCATTTTTGGAAGAGATAGTCACATTGTTGTTGATCGGCTCTGTTCTGGTGTATCTTAAATAAATGGAAACTAATAGATAGATGATATATTTATTTGTAACATGCTTGCTTACATAAGCACTAGTTGATAGAAATATCTGGATTCCAACAGAAGTGGACAACACACAAAAGTCAGTCCTGGCATTAATATACCTTTAATGCCGTCATATTCTTTTACGCTTGGGAATCTTAGCCGCTAACTGCAGAATTAGATAGAAGGATTCTGGCAATAGTATGGAGATGCTTTAGAACAGTGAGTCTCAATAAGCGGCCCGCGGGTCAGATCCGGCTTGATGGGGTTTCATCAGGCCCAAAGATACGTCGGCACAAAGCGTAGAGAATCCCCCTCCTTTCCAAACCAAAACAGGTAAGAAAATATATTTTTACCTACGTTAGGGCCCGGTCTTTTTTTTTTTATAGATTGATACCATGATCTTTAACATTTTTGCTATTACGAAAAGGGACTCGGAATGTAGAATCTACAGGACAAAGTGAACGGATCTTTATTTTGTGTGTGCGTTTGTGTGGAGCATGATGATAAACCAACATATTTGTTTTATGATGAGAGTGTGTCTGTTCTAAAGAACAGCATATAAACGACATTATAAAACAAATATAAAGGCATTCTTGGTTTGAGCCGCGAATAAAATATTGTGTGTCCCACAATAATGGACGACGTTCTTACTTAGACTTACTTACTTACTTAGATCCTCCCGCGTCGTTCGGCGCATTGGGCGGCAAGCTGTCTCCATAAAGATCTGTCATTGGCAATGTCTGAAGCCTCCTCCCATCTGGTGTCCACTGTTTTGAGGTCCTCCATGAAGGTATGACGCCAAGTTATACGAGGACGTCTCTGTTTGCGTTTTCCTCGTATTGGCCTCCATGTCATCGCAATTCTTGGTATGCGTAGTTCATTTTGTCGTAGAACATATCCCACAAACTTCATGCGACGTTCTGTCACAACCTCACTGAGTGATCGACTCCCAGTTCGGCATAGGATTTCCTTGTTTGAGACCCGATCTGTGTAACTGACTCTCAGAATCCGTCTCAGCCATTTTTGTTGAGCTACATTTAGTCTCTTCTCAATTTTGACAGATGACTTCCATGTCTCACATGCATATGTTGCAGTTGGAATGACAATTGTGTTGAGAAGGTGTATTTTTGTCTCGAGTCCAATGGCTTGGCTTGTCCAAATAGGCTGCAGCCTTTGGAAAATGCTCCCTGCCTTTCCTATTCGGCACACTACATCATGGTATGCATCCCCATCATTTGTTATGATGCTGCCAAGGTAAGTGAACTTGTCCAGCTCTTCAAGCCTTGACTCGCCAAGTCTGACAGGGGCACCCTTTGCCTTATATCCCACTCGTTCTTACCACTTGTAAATTCAATAACTGAAATCAGACTTGTATTGGTTTACGTAACATATTGTGTTTCTAAGTGTATGGAGACTGGCAGACTAAATGTCTACTGTTATCTCACGATTAGAAATTAGTTAATTGTTTCGTAAATCGGAAAAGTTTTGACTTAGAGACAAAAAAGTTAGACTGGGTTTTGAGAAAGAATAGCAAATAGCTAAATATGAACAAATGTAATCAGATTAATTTTGACGGCTTTAAAGAGAGAGCTTTTTATGAACGTAGAGATTTTGCTTGACGACATTCGACGGATCCCTTCGGAATTATTAAACCTTTTGTTCGATATTCAATATCAACGTGGACTAACTTATATTGTTGGCCTTTAGCCTGTGTTATTGGATCTCGTTATTTGAATGTTACCTCCGTTTTGACTTGGCTGCATAATACACAGCTGTAAAAGTGGCTAACAATACTAACTCCATTTCGTAGAAGCAGTGGCGTCACCAGGGGGGAGCGGTCTGTTAGGAGGTTGACACCCAAGTAAAAACAATGCACTTTTGGAACAAATTAAAATGAAAAAAATTGTGTCAGTGCAGTGGCGTAGCTAGGGTGGGGGAGGAGAATTTGAAAATCCCCCCGGGCTCCCTCTTGAGGGGGGCCCCAAATGAGTGTTCTTTCCATTGAAAATTTAATAAATTTAAATTAAAATTAAATTAAATTAATTAAATTTAAGCAACTGCAAGGGCCCCCTAAGAGGTCAAGTCCCCCCGCGCCCCCAAACGATTGAAAATTTCTAGTTACGCCCCTGTGTCAGTAGCTAAAAATTGGAACATGTTAATCACAATTGATAAATAGATCTATATACATTTGTACATATATATATATAACATTTTGAGATATACTTGACAAGGAAAGAAAAAAAAAACAACTAACTTGACATTACATATTATCATGTACGGGTTATTTATCAATGCGTGAATGTCATCCAATTCAACTTCTACACAGGCCACTAGTCCTAGAACACAAAGGAAAATAACTTTTATAGTATTGAGAAATGTGGTTGTAAATGTGCGGTTCTTAGTCTTTCAAAAATATATATATATATATTTTGCATGTTTATAGAATTTATGCATGCATATTTTTATTTCTCATTGTCTAAATAACAGCATCAAATAAAATTGTATTAGTTATTTGTGTATCTTGTAATGCAGTAATACTAATAATGCCCAAAATACGGCCTGCGGGCCAAATCCGGCTAGCGACGTGGTTTTATCCGGCCCTCCAAAATGCCAGCACAAAGTGTACCGAATCTCTCCGCCCCGAGGCCGGGTGCCCGCCCCCCGGGGGGGGGGAGGGGTGGGGAGGTGGAGCTTTACCTAGGTTAGGGCCCTCAATTCTTCTCCGATGGATTAATATCCTGTCCTTTATCATATCTGCATTTATAAAATTTGACTCTGTAGAATCGACCAAGAAAAGTGAACGGATCTTTTGACTTTTTATGGAATATGATAATAAGCCAACATATTTGTTTTCTAAAGAAAGTGTGGATGTCAAAAACAACTCATATAAAACATTTTAAAATGAAGATTACGGCATTTTTAGTTTAAGGCGCGATTATCAGATTGTTAAACTAAGCTTAGAGACTGGAGAATCGATGGGAGTATAATGAGTCGGAAATAAAGCTAGCTACAATGTTGCTCATATTTTAAGTAGAGAAAAAGTGAAGTCATTTTCTTACGCCTGAAAAAAAAAGAGATAAACTTTAAAAATCCAATTAATTAAAGTAAGTAATAGATTTAAGGGTTTCTAATCAAATAGTTTCAGGTCTATTTCATTTATTTTTTTTAACCTTTTCGTTCATGCGTCCCGCAACACGAGTGACGATATTAAAATGGCCCGCAGGTCGAATTAGGTTGGGCATCTCTGTTCTAATGTATCATCTATTAACATAAAATGTTTATCTTTAATCAAAACAGCTAATAACGGATTCTAGTTAAATGGGTCATTGGGACGGATATGTGTAGTGGTACCTTCCTTTGTAATATCAATATAAATCATTTATCAATACAGAAATACAGTAGTATCATATTTCATCCAATTTCTGTAATATATTATTATAGTTAATTATACTTAATATGAGTGTTTTGATTCAAATGCTATAATTTTTCAAAAGTGTGAAGGCGAGGCCATGTAAATCCGGCCCTGTCTATAAAGATCTAATCTAGACATTCTAGACCAACTACAGATTACTTGAAATCATAAAAATCTTTTTCATGTAGTATACGCTGAATTTTAAACATTTTTATTTATTTTCGAATCCTGTTTATTATAGATCTGTATAGATCTAGATCTAGCCTTGTCACAGCTTTGTGCATCGGGCATCGATCTATGTATGTAAATCATAAATGTTCGTCTAACTACATTCTCAGACATCTTTAACAAGCTACCTATTTTACCTGCTTTTGAATGATAAAAACTTACTTAAAACTAATATAAGTAAAAGATTAAAACTGTTCAACAAATCTTTTAGTTTAGCCATCAAGAATGTGTTCTTCTATCTTTCTCTTTCTCCTCCTTTATATAAGAATGAGAAATATAATCTAGACCTAGATCAACGTAGTGACTTAAAATATTATCTTAGGAAGGAACTAGTCTATTTAAAAATTCTGATCGTAATAAAAATAAAGATCGAAAAAAATATGACGGAAAAAAGTTTTGCAATAGAGATTTTCTTGATACTAAGGTTAAGGATCTCTAGTTTAACTCTTTCTCTCCGTAATTATTTACCAAATTATGGTGGAATCAATGTTGGTATCGTCAGTTCGGAGAGAAAGAGTTAAACAATCCTTTGTAGTTGATCTTCATATCTCCTTTATTCTTATCCTCTAATCGTATACCAGTTGACCGGCGACCTAGCATACGCCGCTATTTTGCAGGTCAGGCCTTAGGTACTGCAACATATTTGACCGCAGTCGGTCCCGCACTTTCTTTGGACCAGTGATAATTTTTAGGTGTATAAATTATTAAATTAAACCATTTTATAACATATAACAGATTTCCCGTGGCCTCTTGATTTACAAAGAGCTCCTGGAAATCTCCTGAAATTGCATCATATATGGGCATGGGCGTCCACAGGATTTTTTCCAGGGGGGTGCAAATTTCCGTCTACGGAGAATAATAGGGAAAGGAACTGGTTCCCCCCCCCCATATACGATAATAAGTGACCTGTAAATATTTGTTTCAAATTAAATATTTAACATTTGAACAAACAATTTACTGTACGCATTGTTAAGCTTATCCGTTCTGACTATGCCTACCTACGGTCGATCTAACAGAAAATGTTAACAACGAATTGCAATTAACATCCGCCAAACAAATCATCTCAAAATTGTGACTGGGTTCTTATTTCTCACTCCATAGTGTCTCCATAGGGCCGTTATCTCCAGCTTCAATGATTAGGTCATATCCGACCATGTTTGACTCAGTTTGACGACGGAGTCAATAAAAAGCTAGCAATAGCATTCAAAATACTCTCCCGACTTTATTACTGCAACGCCTTGCTAGCAGGTATATCTGATGACAAAATTAGCATAGCTGCAGCGAACTCTGAATAACGCCGCACGAATAGCCCATCGGAAAACAAGACTAGATTCTGCTTTTCTAAAAGCGAAAAATCTAATTTTTTAAATCACTTATGCAAGCAGTTTTTTCATAAAATACACCACTTTAACAACTATTTACTATAAATAGTAACAAACACGGGAAGCTCTTCAGTAAGGAAGGTAATTATTTACCATATTTTCAACACATTTATGCGAATGTTTTTAGAATTTTTTTGTAGAAAATTATTTTTTTTTTACATCTGTGTCGCTACGCTACTTAAGTTTTATCATACAGGCTATAACACCTATCCAAAAATAATGTTTCCTTTTTTAAAGAGAAACAAATCTATTTAATATGCAAATAAGTGGAAAATAATTTAAAACAACAATTAATAAATAGGTATTCATATAATCACGTGAACTACTAGCCACACCATAAGTACAAATGCACGAAAAAAAGACTTTTTTTTTTTGAGATTGACCCTTACAGACAATTAGATCCATTATAAGATATCAATTTTGGCCAGGTTCACATTTGACTCCACATTCACTTTCACATATCCTTTGGTCTACTGGACCACACAACTCACACAAGATCTATCAACCTTCTTTTTCCATTTTTCTGTCATTTTTCTTGAAAGAATTTGATTATGATGTTCTTTCTGAAAATATTGATACCTGTCTTTTTACCCGCATGGGGACCGATAATGAGTTTGCGTTTTCTCACAAACTGTCTTTGTAACCTTGTTATGTTTGTAATGTTATCACAGTGCTTTGAGCCTACATCAAGTTTGTTAACAGCGCTTTAAAAATAAAACTTTATTATTATTAAGAATTTCTTGCATAGTCTGCAATCGTAAACTGGTGGACGTGTTTAACTTGCTATCTAGAACTAAAACCGACCTTAACTCCGCATAACATAAATACAATTACACATATGACTGCACTCCTCATTCTTGTTCAAAGAAGCTTTCACATTTATCGTATTGAAATAAAATCAGCAAGTGTTTCTTCTCCAAGACAAAGAAAATATATTTATCCCATTCTAGGCCTTAACTAAATATAATAATTAGTATAATTATGTGCAAGAGAAAACTAATTGTCATGACTTACGTGCAATAGAATATTCACACTTTTTAAAGGTACAAAAAATGGCAAGACTATAATAAAGCGTACATGGTCAGCCATCAACAACTGATTAGCTTATTCTAGTTTATTGCAATAATAGTTTTTCCTTACAGCTGTACTTTAGTGAAAGCAAAACTTCTTAAATTGCTACTTCTAAGAAATTAATTTTTATAAAATTTACTACAATGTGGCTACTAGAATCTAGAGGGGTGAACGTCGGCCATTTATTCCTATTAAACCTAGACTAGTGAATTCGAACATTAACTTATCCTTATGATTGTACTACAGTGGAATTACTACTTGCTCAGTGGCTACTAAGAAGTTAATTGATTTAATGATGAAAAAAAAGGTAATGTCTAGAATTTCGCTACTCAGAATCCAGGGGGGGCAAGTGCACCCCCTTGCACCCCCCTGCGGGCGCCCATGTATATGGGCCTACGAAAAAGTCCTGGAAATCTCCGGAAATTATTAAAATCGTTTGTAAAGTAAAAGTAAAGTAAAAATAATATCCGGAAATATATTGATAAAATTGAAAATGGAAGCGAGATTAATAGGGGGGAGCCAGAAGGATATGAACATGAAGCCAGTGAAATTATTATTTTAACGTAATTTGTGATATTAATTAAAGTACTTGTAAAGTCAAACCTGAGAGTAGACTCTGTGTATTGTCGTTCTCGCTTGAACTTTGAGAAGAAGAGAATTATATACACCACTTTCATTTACAAAATAGCATAGCATAGCCATGCTATTCGTTGAATGAAAATAGTGTGGATTTGGATACACCATTTTTCATTCACACCATGCTGCGCCATGGGATCTATGAATGGAGCTGAAAATAGCTAATTGACCTTAATTTTCGCGATATTAAGAATAGAGTTGCACATGTAACAATGCTTTAGAAGATAATTATGTCCTTCGCATTTCATGTGTCAATCTAGCCATGCATGTTAAAAACAAAAAAAAGTCTTGTCTTCGAGTCCGAAGATGAGGAATGCAGTCTTTCCTTTGGCTATGCAGTCTTAGCTGTGACCTACATATTTTGCCACATCCAGAGCAAGCATAACCTTTGTCCGCCGGTGGTCGATTAAGATCTTCTTTTCGACGTCAGTGTCTGTCCTCGTCAGCGAATTTTTTTTTGGTCTCAAATGTGTTTCCAGCAGCCTTTGTGAGTGACATCCAGATGTCCGCATGCAACCAGGTGCTTTCTTCTATGTTATCTGAGGCAAGTTGGCGCCTAAGCTGGTCTTTAAAGCGTTTCTGTTAAATCGACCACCTTTAAGCTCACCAAAAGCTCTTCATGCATGTTAAGCAATGACTTAAACCCTGCTGGCTGATACGTGCTCTAATGACACTTGGGGAGAAGGAGGACTTGTACGAATCTGTTCTAGCATATGGAATTATGGTAGGAATATATGACTATCTTTGTGTCTTTCTGAGTATTTCATTAGGTTCTGTTTTTCTATTTGTAAATTATGGTTTAGTGTTTATGTATAATATCTACATAACCTTATTTTATTCTGACCTGAAGTGTCTCTAGTGGAGACATCTTGCCGCCCAATGCGCGGGAAGACCTAAGTCTAAGAAAGCAAGAAGTGTCATTAGTGGTTTACAAATGATGTTACTCTAATCAAACTGAAATATAAATTTGTCATAAATCTCGCTGCCTTGTTTTGTCTATGTGTAGTCGTTAAATGAACTTTTTATGTTATTTCTGTTGTATTTATGTGTATGTTTTTATTGTGTTTTCTTTATATTAAGATAGAGTCATTGAAATCACAACAAATTTCGTTAAGGATAAAAAAAACAGTATTAGTGTTATTTGATCTAGTTTCTTCATGTTTTCTTGAGTTAATGGACTCAAACCGCTAGTTAGTTGCCCATTTGTTTTAAAATTAAGTTTGATGTCGTAAAGTGAAAGTTTAATGCTTTCTCTTTATTGAAATCATAGACTTAAACAAATATAGACTGGCTGATAAAAGAGCTTTATGAAACGAAAAT
>JADKLZ010079391.1:4850953-4864066 GCA_021533235.1 Biomphalaria straminea
TACTGGTCTAAACTGCCCACAGCTTGCGATGTTGTAGGTCAGTGTTGAAGCCTTCTTTAACGATTGGTCTCGGTTAAACGCTCAGGCTTTCCTTTTATTTCTGTGAGAGGATTCCAAGTTGTTTAGCGACTGGAGGAGGTCTTAGAATCAGTCATTATTCAAAAGTTCTCTCATCGTAGCAATGAAGACCACTGCTGTTATCTAAGAAGGCTGAGTGCTCTGCACTCGTATAGATCTATCTTGATCTGTTATATTCATCTCTAAGCTTGGCATGCTCTTGTCACTGAAACTTTTGTGGAGTGTCTCTTCCTTTGTCGCTTTCTCTTATACCAAGGCTGCAATAGTTCCTCAAACATTTCTCGCTAATAGTAAATGTATTCATTTGCTTTTACTCTAAAGATATATAATCTTTGGAGAAAAAAAAGCATATTTAAAAACTAAATTGTAGGGACCTGCGAATATTCGATATTCGATTCGAATATAAAAAGAATATTCGAATTCGATTCGAAATTATTTTTAAATTTTCGAATCTTCGAATATTTTTCAAAAAAAGTAATGCTTTTTTGTGGATAATTCAAGCTCAGTTTTGGTGTGTACTTTGGTGTGTAAAATGTTACTTAACTGGTTTATAAAGCTGCTTCTGAAACCAGTATCAGCTGAAAGTTCTACAGTAACTCAAACAAGATTTTTCTTGCTTTCGATTCGGAATTTCCGAAAATATTTTATATTTGTTCTTAAACAAATTGTCTGAATATTTTATTCATTGAACAATCTTGGATCATACTGGGCCAACTGTCTTATTTGTAGAGACAATATTGACAAAGTGGGAAGCAAAATTGGCAAAAATTCGGATGAATTGCCACGTGAAAGTCTTGTTCAAGACAGGAATAGAGGAAGCCTTATGGATTCAATGTTCAAGAAAGTGCATGATGCTCAAGGAGATACCAGAATCAACAAAATTTCCTCAATTTCTGAGCAAATTAAGGATGAAATCAGTTTGTATTCAAAGCAAGCAGTTGTAGATCGAAACAGTGATCCTCTTCAGTTTTGGAAAGAAAGTATTAATATTTTTCCTCTTTTGGCCAGAGCAGCTAGGAATTTGCTTGCAATTCAGCAACAAATTGTTCTTCAGAAAGAGTTAATTCAGTTGGAGGACAAATTATTACTGACCATCGTCACAATCTCTCGGAAAATAATGCTGAAACTTTGATTTGGGCCAAAATAAATAAAGATCTATTTTTTAAAAAGGCCTGCTTTGCAATTTAATTATTGCTAACTTTTTGTGTTTCAGTATTAAATAAATATAATATAATAAAAATTTTGAATTTGAAGTTTTATTTTACACTTGTTGGTTGTCAAGTTTTTTCAAGAATATTCGATTCGAATTCGATTCGAAATTCGAATATTTTCTGATATTCGATTCGATATTCGATTCGAAAAAAATTTCCTGATTCGCAGGTCCCTACTAAATTGTGTCAGGTCTTTAATGAATTACTATCAAGTATTACTGTGTTTATGTATGTGCAAACGTGTCTAGGTAACTTGTAATAATTTTAGGCCCAAGTTCAGCCCGACAGTCACACCATACACACTCAATTATATAAATAAAATAATAAACAATGTGTATGATGATTTAAATAAAATTAAAGAATTTATTCTAGTGAAATATGTACAATGAAATGGTGTTTGAATCAATGATAATGACAATCAAATAAGTGGAAATAATATGCTATACACACATACAATAATAAAAATATAAAGTGATATAATATAATCACCTTGAATAATTTATAGGATCTAATACTCCTCAACACACATATAGATCTGTCCTTCAATTGCGATGCCACCAACAGTCAGCATCAGAGTTCATAACAGCAAACAGCTCAGCAGTTCATAACATCACTCATCTTAGAACTTCAATAGGTCTGACAAAGAACCCCACAGTCTGGAATCTGTACCCTCAGACTTGCAACCGGACACTATGCAAAGAACCTTAGGCTTAGACGAAATCTATAAGCCAAGATCTAAAACAAGAACCCAAGACGTAAGTCGTAAGATCCAACACCTAAGACTAAGACCCCTAAACAGGGGTCAAGATAATCCAATTCAAGAATCAATCAAGGAACAACAATAAGGCTATCCAGTATTATGTTCAAAGAATAATTCAGGAGCTCCCAGAATCACGTCTTGTCTCTAGATCGCAAGATGGAGAAGAGAGAGACAAGCAGACGTCAATCGTAGCGCTTGAGCACTACGTCACCAGAAAAGATGACAAGCACACAAAGGGAAGTCACCTACTATAAATAAGAGGCAATGACGTCATCAAAAGTGTTGAACGCGGCATTATTTAAATGTGATAAACTTGACTATGAAGTCAATTTAATAACTGCGACAAATTGCACTTAACTATTTCTCGCAGTAATTATTTTTCCACTTTTCTACGGAATTGTTCATTTTGCTAAAATACTATTTCACTACCCTGTTATGGCATATGCTTCAATAACTTTGTCACTTGTTATCAGAAGACGATAGAACTAAAGGGGAATGCATGCTCATTTTATATAACACGAAATAATGTTTATTACATTAAACGCATCGTCAATTGGGAGAGTAAGAGTTTAATAAGCTATTCGCATTGTGTAAGCCAACGTTTCAAACGTTAAGAACAAGCCGCTGTTAAGCTGTTACGAGCAGTAGGAATAGTGTCTGACAAGGGCTACAAGGGATAATATCAAAGTTCTTCCTTGATTGCCTTAAAGTGTCATTTCTGTCAGGTGTAACAAGAGTTTTACTCTCCCCTCTTGTAGGATAGTTCTGTCAAGTGTAACAAGAGTTTTACTCTCCCCTCTTCTAGGAATGTTCATAGTGATCAAAGTAAAGACGGAGATGACAGTGAAAGAACTTCTCTACATCGTGGAGACCATCATAGCGGTCATGCTGCTGCTCTGGACCGTGTACATCACTCTGCGTCACGTGGGTATCATCATACGTCTCCAGCGGAGGAAAGTCGAACGGAAGTTGGTTGCCCTTGAAGAAAAACGTTGGCATTTAGACGACGATTAATGTCAAACTTTGATGAGCTTCTTTAGCATTTTGACTTTTAACCATAGGTGTAGAGCTTGTTGGCATTAAGATGACTGATGACTGATCTGAACCAAATTTGATGAGCTTTGTTGGCATTTTGATTTTAAGAAAATGTGATGAGTTTGCATACAATTAGGTGATTGGTAACGGATTTTAACTAAAAGTGATCAGCTTGTGGGCATTTAGATGACTGGCGACTGATTTTACCAAAACGTGATCAGCTTGTGGGCACTTAGATGCCTTGACATTTGACAAGATCATAAAAAATCGCATAAAACAAATTGAAAGATTCATTGTATTGTTGATGCTTCAATTAAAAATGCAATTAGGAAGTACCATTAATTTGAAGGACTAAAATCATAAAATAGTAATAGGTTTTGTCACTTCAAACTCAGGGTAAAAAACTTTGTTATACATGATGTATACTCGTAACAGCTTAGCAGCGGCTTGTTTTTAACGTTTGAAACGTTGGCTTACACAATGCGAATAGCTTATTAACTCTTACTCTCCCAATTGACGATGCGTTTAATGTAATAAACTGGTGTTATTTTTGTTTTAGTTTTTGTTTTACGAGTTTTGGAAGTTCTTCCAGACAGGAACAATTCTAAATCTATATCCTTGCACAACACTTAAGTGTCCAGCACTCCTACAGAGGACGGTGGCGGGTTGTACGTGGTGGTGAAACTCAAAATTACATTTACAGATCAGTCGCCAGCCGGACTTATTTATTATCAATAATGACTTGAGTATTGGTGCTTTATTCGAAAGTAACAAATAACTTAGATACTGAAAGTAACAAATAACTCAGATACTGAAAGTGTTTTTGTTACGTGACTGAAAATAGACTTGATTGTTGTTCATTTAGCCAATGTTGGTTTATGACACAATATAATCCAAATTAATCAACACGTTTATATCAACGATCTCAACAAATACATTTCTATAGAATATTTTAAATTTATCTTTATAAAAAAATATTTTGAAAATAAAAATGTATAAAATTCGATATTACATCATTTGCGTCTATAAATTTCTATTTGTAAGAAAACTTGACTCTATTATTGAATCACCAATGCTCTGACTTTAAGCGTTGGCCTTTTCTTTTGAAATGATAATGTTAGTACAGCTGAGCTATATTTCTTTATTAATAAAACATGTGAATATGAGATGGCATATAAAAAAGTACAGATTTAAACTGTTTTAAATGATAGAAAAATGTTGTATTTCAGCAATAAAAGTGTTGTTTTAATCTCAGTATCTATTTCTTTGATTTTCTCTTTCAGCCACTTTTATCTTCTATGGAGTCCTTTTGAAAAGAAAAACAGCATTTAATGTTAGCCTACAACAATACAGATCAGTGTTTCCCAAACTGTTTTCCCCGGAACCTAGTGTTCCTCGATGCCTGAATATCTGTTCCATGAACTACGTGAATTAATCTCACTAAAAATAAGCAAAGTGTTCCGCTAAATACTCAGAATATGTGAAGTGTTTCGCTAAATATTCAGAATAAGCAAAGTGTTCCTCTAAATACTCAGAATGTGCTTAGTGTTCCGCTAAATACTCAGAATAAGCAAAGTGTTCCGCTTAATACTCAGAATGTGCTAAGTGTTCAGATAAATACTCAGAACGTGCTAAGTGTTCCGTTAAGTACTCAGAATAAGCAAAGTGTTCCGTCAATACTCAGAACGTGCTAATTGTTCCGCTAAATACTCAGAACGTGCTAAGTGTTCCGCTAAATACTCAGAATATGCGAAGTGTTCCTCTAAATGCTCAGAATGTGTTAAGTGTTCCGCTAAATACTCAAAATAAGCAAATTGTTTCGCTAAATACTCAGAATACTCAGAATAAGCAAAGTGTTCTTTAAATACTCAGAATAAACAAAGTGTTTGGCTAAATACTCAGAATAAGCAAATTATTCCACATAATATTAAGAATAAGCAAATTGTTCCGCTAAATACTCAGAATGTAAATGTTCCGTTAAATACTCAGAATGTGCTAAGTGTTCCGCTAAATACTTAGAATAAGCAAACTGTTCCGCTAAATACTCAGAATAAGCGAAGTGTTCCGCTAAATACTCAGAATGTGCAAAGTGTTCCGCTAAATACTCAGAATGTGCGAAGTGTTCCGTTAAACAAAAAGTTTGGAAAACACTGACATAGATAAGTAATGTATTTGTACCGTAATCTATGATTCCCACTACTTTTTAAAAAATACTTTTGTTTAGATAGTGAAAGTACCCCTGGTAGGGGCAGACGTAATAGTCATCTGATTCCTTTTGACAGTTTACGAGGTTGTCAGGTGGCCAGCACAACGTCTAACAGTCTTTACTTACCCCAACTAATATTAGGTACCCATACGAGTTGGGTGGGACTCGGGGCGTTATAAAATTCCTGGCATTAAAGATCACAGCTTTTATCGAGATTCTAAGCAGACCTCTCAATTACCTTTTCCCCACCCAGCCGCCATGACCTATTAGAGACTCTTAAAATGTCGTAAAACAAAATGTGTAAGTTATAGAGGTGAAGAGGCTTTGTGTATACTACAAGATATTGTTACGCTTCTCTCTCTCTCCTAATCAGGCGTTCTGTAAACAATGCTAAACACACAACATTGCTGCCCTGGTCCATCGACCAGCCGTTGATCTGAGTGATTTGTCTGAGTTCACGCGAGTCAGCTGAATTTTATCTTATCTTATATGATACAGACGTCATGCATATTAACCAATGATATGTTATCGCTTAAGTATAGAAATTGACACATGGGTAGAGTACAAGGCACATTTCTTGTTCCATATGGTAAGACAAATTTGTACAAATCCTAACAACGATGACGACAACGACGAACAACGACGACGCTGGTGGTCCATTAAGCTTTTCTTTTAGTAGTCTGAGTCTGTCCTCAGCAGCAGATTTTCTTTTGGTCTCAAATGTTTATTCCGCGGCCTTAGTGAGTGACCTGCAGCTGTCTCGTTCTGAAGCCGCATGCTTCCAGGTGCTCTCTTCCACGTCAGCTAAGGGTTGGCGCATCAGCTGGTCTTAAAAGCGTTTCCGTGGAGCACCTCTGTGTTACGTCAACCACCTTTTAGCTCACAAAAAAAGACTGCTTTTCTCATATGCTCTTCCCCATACGAGATACATGCCCCGCCCACACCGGCGCTCGCAAGGACATCGCTCTTTGCAGTGCGGTCTCGCCACCATATGTGCTCGATGGAGCGCAAGCATCTTTGAACGTATGTAAGAAACATTAAATGCAAAGAACGTAGACCTATAGAAAAAACAACAACAACAACAACATCTTTCTTGATTATTACTGACTTTATCGTGGTTTCTGTAACTATAACAAAAGGGCACGGTAATAAGTCTATGGGTGTTTGGAAAATGTTATGACATGATTAGAATATAGATTTATTTCGGGAATAATTAAGGGGTAAGTTTTGCTTAGTGACGGAAGTGACGGATAGGGGGATTAAAAATAAGAACTCTTTAGGTCGACTTTATCAAGAAAAACGCTATTTTTATCTGAGATTATTTACAGACGGCTAGCACAGAAAGACAGACGGATTCCCTTATTGATTATTAAACGTATTGTAAAGTTGAATCGATTGTCGACTTACTATATTGCTTGTTCGGCCTTCGTTGGTGTTTTTTGAGTTGTGACAGTTACCTCCTGTACAACACCGCGAATAGGCACGCAACAAAAAGCAAAGCAAATACTTATGTAGAGTGTAGTATGCTTCCTTAGCACACACGTTGTTTTTTTTTCAATTTGTCATAAAAATGGCTAATGTCTATCAGTAAATTGAGCTTTTCCTTTAAAGATAGGCCTGGTCGTGTCTTTTAAGCTAATATACACAAAACTGAGCCACGTACTTTTTCTACAAAATAATTTGTTACTGGCTTACTGGGCTATGATTTGTGTTTGTTGTGTGTATCAAAACGTCACTTGTTTAGGCGTGTGATCTTTAGTCCGGCTTACTAACTGAGATCTATATCCAAGTAATTCGGCATACGTCCATACACGTAATTGAGATTAATTTTTATAAATAAGCAAACTGATTGTCCGGCAATCCGTGTAGAGGTGTGTAGAGGTGTGTCTTGAAGTCCAGCCCCCCTAATTACGATTTATTGCCAAGTAATAAATCTCATTTCCCTCGTGCGACCCTGTCCATCTGACTTGTGGTCACCTGTCAATCGAAGAAGTCAATGTGATGGACTAAACAAATAAAAGGGGGGTGGGAGTTGTCCATCTCCACGCCTGAAGATTTACCTAGTTACCACTATAGAAGTGTGTCTTGAAGTCCAACCCTCCTACTAAAGATTTACTACCAAGTAAACAAACTCAGTTCTCTCGTAAGGTGAGACCTCTAGACTGCCGAGATGCAGACATTAAACCTACGCCCATCGTATTTGATTTGATGTCACCTGTCTATGAATAAATTCAATGTGATGGACTAAACAAATAAAAGTGGGTGGGAGTTGTTCATCTCCACCCCTGGAGATATACCCGCACAGCTAGACAGGGTGACAGAAATAAAACATCTTAACATGATAAGTAACAAAAGGTCAAGACAAAATGAAAATAGCAGTTATTGCTTCTCTGTAAGTAAAGTGCATTTATAGTGCCTACAGTTTCGTCTCTGTTTGTATTAACACGCCTTGTCTTTATAATGAAAGATGCATTGGTGTTTTATTATGTTTTAAATATAAACATTTAAACATTCTATAACAGACATTGCTGGAACGAGGTACACTTTGTGCAAATGAAATATGTTTACTTATTATTCGGCCAACTTATCTGGCAGTGATATTGACCGGAGCCGAATAGTGAAAAAGGCCGAATATTCTGCAGAATCCCGAGCAGTCACTCACCAAACATCAGAAACGAAAACTTGGCAGTAGCAGACCACGCAAACAATGAGAAATAAAGATAATCGAAGACGAGACACTGGTGACACTCATGACTCATGCTAATCACTAAATTTAGAAAGACTTCAGGATAGAAGACTCAAAAGTAAAGTAGCAATTATACATTACTAGTCGACCGGCGGCATAGCATACGCCGCTTTTTTCCATGGCAGGCCTTAGGCACTGCAACATATGCGACGGCAGTGGGTCCCGCACTTTCATTGGACCCGTGCTAATTTTTTAGGTGTATAAATTATTAAATCAAGTTACATGAAGTTATTTCCTTTTTTCAGTCTATATTTATTTATGTCTATGCTTTTTTGTGAATGAAAATAGTGCGGATTTGGATACACCATTTCCATTCACACCATTCTGTGCCCTGGGATCTTCCCATTTACTTGTTATAAGTGAATTTATGAATAAAAAATACTCCAACATATGCGACCACAGTGGCTCCCGAACTTTCTTTGGACCAGTGCTAATTTTTAGGGTTATAAATTATTAAATTGAACCATTTTATAAAACATAACAGATTTCCAGCGGCCTCTTGATTTACCAGGAGCCCCCTGGAAATCTCCTGAAATGTTATTAAATGCTATGCTGCCGGTCGAAAAAGTCCTGGAAATTTCCGGACATTATTAAAATCTTTTTAAAGTAAAAAAAAATGCAATGCTATTTTGTGAATGAAAATAGAGCGGATTTGGATATATTATTTCCCATTCACACCATGCTGCGCCATGGGATCTTCCCATTCGCTTGTTATAAGTAAAGCGAATGCGTGAATTCATGAACGAAAAAATACTATGAATGGAGCTGAAAAAAAATGGCTAATTGACCTTAATTTACGTGATATTAAGAATATAGCTGCACTCATGTAACGATGCTTTAGAAAAACAAATTTGAATGTTAATTTGATTAAATGGACTATAATTAGTATTGTAATGACTCTGTAATGTGCACCGCCATCCAGGCTAGTGCACAGGTGCGCACTTCTAGTGAACGGACTAGAACAGAATGTTGACATGTGAGAATAACGACTTCCGCCGACGTCTAGAGCCAAGATGAAGAGACAGTGCTAAATGAAGTTGTTGATTTATGTAACTGTCATGTCATGTAAATAAACATCTTATGTCTCGTTGAGTTGCCTTCACTTGAAGTTATTACATTGGTGTCAGAAGTGGGATTATAGGCAACTCAACGAGAGGAGGTAGGCTTTGATTAAAATGACATATTTGAAGCTATTACATCAGCTCTCAACTACACAGCTGAGACAAGAGCTTCGGGACCGAGATTTAAAACCATTCGGTGGTAAGGAAAGGATTACGGCTCGTCTGCGACAAGCATTGATTGAGGAAGATGAAGATCCGGAGACCTACCAGTTTGAAGTTGAACCTGGGATTGGGGATGTCATTGGCAAAATCCAGGAGTGTGGGGATGCATTTAAGGAACAATTTAAGGAACAATTGAACACGATAAGGATCATGATGAGGAACATGAGCAGGGACATAATGTTGAACGTAGATGAAAGTGTATTAGCAGTTGAAGGACAAACAGACCAAAGTGATCATATGGTGTTGCAACCGAAAGAAGGCATAAACTCGTTTGTGAAAGGGCAGCTGCCTGGTCAGGACTGTGGCTGCACAAACAGTGGTGATGTAGGCGCTGGGGATCGGAGCGCTGTCTGTGACTGTGTTGTGAGCAAGTCTGACGGGGGTGACTTTCAAGGCGAGGAACGTGACAACGATTGCTGCGACGATCTCACTAGGATATACCGAATCGAAAGGAAAGAGATGAATGAAGGAGCTGAAGTCTGTTTTGTGCCTGAAACGTTTGTTCCTGATTTAGCTAGAGCGAGTACTTCAATGAGCCGGACAGATAAAGACAACGTTGGGTCTGCGTCTAAGCCTATTGCTATAGACCTTAAAGACCTCTGCCTATCTGCCGGTGCTCACGAGGGAAATGTGAAGCTCGACAACTGCATCCAGAACTTGAGCATGAACTGTACGTGCAGTGAATCATATAGGGAATGTGGATGCCAAGAAAACCATCAACAAGACATGTCTACTTCTACCATCATCATCGACATCGGCATGGATGAATGTCAGTCAACCCACTCTAAATCTGAGCTGTCAAGAAGAAGACATTTTCAACTTGAAATTGGAGAGACCTATCTCCTGGACGTGAGACTGTTAGCTGTAGATGAAGGCGGCATATCGGACTTTGTTTGCAACGTGGCTGCATGTGAACCTGCAACTTCCATGAGAAGAGTCTGTTGGGAAGGTCTGCTGAAACGGCATGTCCGATCAACGACTGTGCTGACGAAAACAGGGCTCGACACTATTTCTCTGTGTGTCGAACGGCCACGTCATCGTCTCAACAACAGCCTGGTCAACTGGAGAAAGAGAAAGCGGCACTGGAGGAGAACAATGCGGATGGCATTGTGGGGAACACCGTACCTGCCGCCTGTGGCTCCCACTGATGGACCTCCACCTGAACTGTTAAACTTCAGCTGCAGTGTTTCTTTTCGGGACGAAAAGTGCTAAGACGGGGGCAATGTAATGACTCTGTAATGCGCACCGCCATCCAGGCTAGTGCACAGGTGCGCACTTCTAGTGAACGGACTAGAACAGAATGTTGACATGTGAGAATAACGACTTCCGCCGACGTCTAGAGCCAAGATGAAGAGACAGTGCTAAATGAAGTTGTTGATTTATGTAACTGTCATGTCATGTAAATAAACATCTTATGTCTCGTTGAGTTGCCTTCACTTGAAGTTATTACAGTATGTTCATGTGCTAAACCATAAACTATCTCTGCGAAGAGAAGTTCTATAATGTTCTTAGAGTTGAATTCGAGTTTATATTCCTAGACCTAGGAATAGATTTTTTTACCTTTCGTAATCATGTCTAATGAACGAATATGCGTAATTAAAGTACTTTCTAAAGTGAAACCTGAGAGTATACTCTATCTGTGTATTTTTGTTCTAGTTTCAATAGTCTTACGACACAATAATATGGAAATACTTTTAATATTATGACAAAAATTGAGAGAAGAGAATTATATAAACACCACTTTCATTCACAAAATAGTGCGGATTGGGATGCACCAATTTCCATTCACACCGCGTGCTGCGCCATGGGATCTTCCCTATTTACTTGTTGCTTGTTGTTGTTGTTGTTTGAACTTTTGAACTCGGTCTTTTGAGAAATAAATATATACTAGTTGACCGGCGGCATAGCATATGCCGCTATTTACCAGGGCCGGCGACCGCAGTGGGGCCCGCATTTCATAGGACCCGCAATTTTATAGGACCCGCTCTAATGTAAAAATTATTAAATTAAGCCATTTTATTACTTACAACAGATTCCCCGCGCCATCCTGTCGATTTAACATCCCTATAATTATTTGTCTGTTAAGCTATTGCTTTAAAAGAAATCAAACACATTTTTAACAAAATATAGTCATTTATAACGACCGCAGTGGGGCCCGCATTTCATAGGACCCGCAATTTTATAGGACCCGCTCTAATTTAAAGTGTAAAAAATTATTAAATTAAGCCATTTTATCACTTACAACAGATTCCCCGCAGTGGGGCCCGCATTTCATAGGACACGCAATTTTATAGGACCCGCTCTAATTTAAAGTGTAAAAATTATTAAATTAAGCCATTTTATTACTTACAACAGATTCCCCGCGCCATCCTGTCGATTTAACATCCCTATAATTATTTGTCTGTTAAGCTATTGCTTTAAAAGAAATCAAACACATTTTTAACAAAATATAGTCATTTATAACGACCGCAGTGGGGCCCGCATTTCATAGGACCCGCAATTGTATAGGACCCGCTCTAATTTAAAGTGTAAAAAATTATTAAATTAAGCCATTTTATTACTTACAACAGATTCCCTGCGCCATCCTGTCGATTTAACATCCCTATAATTATTTGTCTGTTAAGCTATTGCTTTAAAAGAAATCAAACACATTTTTAACATTTTAAAATATAGTCATTTTGTCTCTCTAACCTTGCTAATGCTTTTTTTGTTCCCACCACAATTGTTCACAAATACTCGTATTAAATGTCTTTTGCAAGTCAATGGATTTTTTTTTTCTAAAGAATTATAGAGTATTTGCGCTCCAGAAAACTTTCTCTTTGACTATTAAATACATAAATAATTCGAGTTTTAAATATGGTTCTAATTTTTCGCATTATAAAATAAGCAAAGCCAATGCGTTAAAAAAATGATTAATGGAGCTAAAAATAGATTACTTGTTGTTGTTGTTGTTGCATTGTGTTTTTGTTGCCGGTCTGACCTAATTCTTTTGAGAAATATAATATAGATAGATAGATAGATAGATTCTCAGAAAGACACAAAGACAAACCGGATATGTCATATGATAAGAAAAATTTGTACAAAAGCTCCTTCTTCCCTAGCGCTATTAGAGCATGGAATGGGTTGCATGAGATAGCAAGGAAAACCAATGACTTGGCAGAATTTAAGTCATTGGTTAATATGCATGAGTAATTGCATGACGCGTAGGACGTAATATTCTTCTTTTTTTTTTTTTTTGAAGTAACGTCTGTAGCATCAATTTTTTTATTTATTTTTTTTTAAATTTAAATATAGATAAAAAAAAAATTATCCCCGCTAATAGATTTTATTTTTTTTGTCCCCCATACCTCCCCTCCTATTTAACCCCAATCGCGCAACCCCCATGTCAACAGGCCCACGCTGGATCGTCTGGTTCCTTTTGGCTGGTTCATCTGGTTCTATCTGGCTGATTATTATTATAGCTTTTATATAGCTTTTATATAGCGCTACTTTCATGCTTATAGCATGCTCAGAGCGCTTTGGTCCAATCTCATTTGTGGACCAGCGGGGGAAAGGGGGTATCTAGGAGTTGGTTTCCCGTGCTGCCTTTGGGCGCTCAGTAAACACAACTCTGCCCGAGTCGGGTGTCGAACCTCGAGCCCCCTTCTAGGTAGCCAAGCAAGCCAAGCTCAAGCCGCACTTAGCCTCTTGACCACGCTTCATCTGGTTCCATCTGGTTTACCTGGTTCCATCTGGTTTATCTGGTTTCATCTGGCTGGTTCATCTAAGTCCCAATTTTTTAACCCCGCTAATAG
>JADKLZ010079391.1:4865962-4878762 GCA_021533235.1 Biomphalaria straminea
AACACTGTAGTTAATACTTACGTTACATAGCACACGGCGTAGTAAGGGTGATCCTGGACTGCCACGATCTGACTCATGCTGACCTCGGCACTAAACACTAGGACTGGATGCAACATCATGTGGTCAATACATTAAGTAACATAAAAAGATTTAAAATATCACAATTCCTCTTTTATAATGATAATAACTATTTGTAAAAGCGATTACTTTACTCTTAATAACTTATGTATGACAGATAAAACAGAAAATGGAATATTTGACCCGTCTTCAATTTTGGCGTAGGGCTAGCGACCCCACCCTGTAGAAACACAATTGCTACAGAAACGGCAAACTTGACTAATAAAGAAAATTATACATGCTGCGATGGCGGCCAAACCCTGATGACGGCGTTGGACCAAACCCAACAAGACGTCCAATGCCCGATATATGGCAAGCCATTTAACACTAAGAAACCAACACTAATTGGTACCTGGAACGTACGAACCCTGAACCAATGCGGTAAACTGGCCCAACTTTTAAAAGAGTTTGACACCTACCGGATGGACATCCTTGAGATCTGCGAGATGCGGTGGACATCAAGTGAATAATTAATCAATGATAGCAAGAATATAATATACTTAGCGCAGGATACGGAACACATTGGTGGTGTAGGCTTCATCATGTCTAAAATAGCAGCCTCAGCGCTAATTGCCTTGAAACCAGTCAGCGATCACATTATTACAGCTCGACTCCAAGCTAACGAAATCAAAATCACTACCGTCCAAGAATATCCCCTACAGAAGATACCATCAAAGATAATTTTTATAATCAACTTGAAGCCACACTTGATGAAACACCCAGCCATGACTTAATTATACTGATGGGAGACTTTAACGTGATAATCCCAACCGAGCTGGCTTTGAATACGTTATGGGACCAAAAAACAACAACATAGCGATCACCAAATAAAAAAAAAACCTTCAACGAAATAGTTTACATTTGCATCTCCAAACGATTGCGGTCATTTCTATTAGACGTGCGGACCCGCAGAGGAGCGGATATTAGCTACAGAACCGCTTCAAGGCTCTTGCAGATATACTGACCCTTGAAGAAGAGTGGGCCAAATTCAGAGATACCACTATTGAGTGAGCGGAAGAAGTCATCGGAAGGATACGAGGTTCATACAAAGAACGGTGGATACAAGACAGAACATGGAATGAAAAGATGCCAAAAGTAGACGAGACCAAAAAATGCAACAAAGGATCGCAGCCTAGCGGAAGAAGCCTTTAGAAAAGCAGATCTGAAAGAAAAGAGAAGCTGTCGGCGAGATAAACGTGACTGGATTGTACAGAAGGGTCAAGAGGCACTAGCAGCTGCATGCAGAAATGACACAAAGACTCTCCATCGTATTGTCCGAGATCTCACTGGGGCAAAGAGAGGACATGGAGCACCAATAAAAGACAAGCAAGGCAATCCATCTCCTGATCAACACGGCTCAGAAATTTGGTCCCGCGAAATTATTATCTCTGGCACAGTGCTACGCCCTGGCAGAACGAATGACGTCACTAATCTCTAAACCATATCAGCAACTGGCCTGTGGACAAGGTTTTCTTCGTGGAGGTGGACGGAACTGCTCTATAAGCTAAATTGTTCTGATCAAAGCTAATGTCAAACCTTTTTTTTTTCTTTAAATTTCCTAGGGATGATCCATCGTCGCTTCTCTACTAAAGAAGGACATAAAGGTTATGTATGTATTATAAAATTTATGTATGTATTATAAAAGTTATGTATGTATTATCTGTTTCTGTGGCTAACAGAGCAATAGAATATCACACAGCAAGCATTAAGAACAACGATTCTTACCCTTACTGGGCCTTACTGTCTTTAAATACTCTTCCTAGGAAGACATATATATATTATGAAGTAAAAAATATGACCTTCAGTATTATACAGGACGTTTTGACGCGGGACGTTTTGAGGCTAATGTCTTAAGCAAGTGATATATGTTCACTTAATTAATGTTTTTTTTTCTACACATGGTAAATTATTGTGATATATACTGTATGACTTAGCTACACTCAAGGCTCGTAAAGTAATTCTGTACGTAGAAAAGAATGATTAAAATGCATAGACGAATTTATTTTCAAATACAAACTCTTCAATTTCACTTATTATTAACACCCCTACCAAAACTTGACCCCGCGAAATCCGTTTCGAATAGGGTCCCACAATCCTTTAATCCGGCCCCGCTATTTAGTGTCTGGTGAATATACAGAGCCGATTACTTTTTCACTTTCCTTGACTTCTTCTTCACAATGGTTAAGTCCGGCGCTGCAATTTAGTGTTTGAAAAATGTTGTTTGTAAAATGTTTTACATGTTTCGGATATTCCTTCAGAGTTGAAGATAGTTTACTTCTTGGTCCAAACCTCCCGCAGGACAAAGGGGGGATGGAGTTGGGCAGGGTTTGACAGTCCAGCACGCAGCCATTAGTAGCAACGTGTGAATATCCCCTTTTTTCCTCACCCCCCCCTCTTGTTTATTTCATGGGATAACTCTATCCGCAGAAATAAGAGTGATCTTTCCTTTACTTCTTGCTCATCAAAACTCTTGAGGGAAGAAGAGAATTATATATATAGATACTGTTATAACCCTGCCTTGCATACCTCCAGTCGCCCCCCAAGTTAGTGTAGAAGGTGCGCTCTTCGTGCTCCGACAGAGACTAGACTTAAAAGGAATGTTGACATAAGAGAAACAGAGGAGTTCCGCCTAAAGGTCCAGAAGTTTATGAAGAGGTTGTGCTCAAGGGAGACCTTGTTGTAATGTGTTTGCAATTGTCTGTGGATACACGCCCGTCTTCTTTGAGTTATCTCCCTCAAGTTTATTACTATATAGTCATTCCAAACAAGATAATTACGTTCTACGAGTGTCCTTGTATAGATCTTATTTGTGCATGTCAATAGAGACTTAGACTATGCTTAGTCATTATTTTTCCTGTCTGTTTCAGGCAACCCGTTCAATGTCATAATGACATTAGGGAAAAAAAGACCACTCCCACTTCTACAAATGTGTTCTAGCATATGGAAAAAGAAATGTGCATTTTATCTTTCTGTTTTTCTAAGTGTTTAATTATGTTGTGTATTGTAATGATAATTATGGCATCAGTGTTTTATGTATTATTGATACTGTAGTCTTCTGTACTGACGTATCTTAAAATTTAATCATCTTTACTAATGATGGCAGAACGAGACAGCTGTAGATTACGTACAAAGGCCGCGGGATACACATATGAGACCACAAACGAAAATCCACTTCCGAGAACAGGCGTAGACTGGGGAAAAAGACGCTAAATTGACCAACGGCGGACAAAGGATATGTTTGCGTTGGTTGTGGCAAGATATGTAGGTCACAGCTGGGGCTGCGCAACCACATGAAATGCTACACTCCTCATTAATCTTTGAACTCGAGAAAAAGTGTAGTAAAATGTGAAAGTGAATTATAAATGTCTCACAGCTCTTTATGCATGGTATGATAGTACATCTAGATCTAGTTGCTTTAGGTTTTCTTTCGTTGAGGGGTCCCAAAGATAGGATATTCTACTATTGGTCTAATCCAGGTTAAATATAATTTTATTTGTATGTTTAATTTTTACAAATTCCTGGTAACTGTAGATTTAGATAGGCTAATAGATCTTCATAAAAATCTAGATCTAGGTATTTACTTCGTCAAAGTTCAAAACCAAGTGTTTACGATTTACTTACGAACATTTTTAGTAGTTACATGCAGCAATACAAAAAGGGTTATAACATCAAAAATCAAAATATTTGTATAGTAGAAAGAATATAATGTAGACATGCCGCCGGGGCGATCAAGTTAAACTGCGAAATAGATCCAGGAGTGACCAATTAATCTAGACTTTATATGTAAATAGACGACTCCAGTTCTATTATTTTAACTTGTGATCTTTTCATTTTCATGTTTAATAAATAATGCATACTATTAATGTAACCGGTGTAAGAGTATTTTGTTCTGGGAATTTCCTCTAGTTGATGCTTGTTTGGAGAATCATGGTCTTATCATGAGACGCGACCGTGGGCGAAGACAGGCGCAAAGAAAACTTAAATAGACCACCCGACAGACAATGACTTTGTCTGCTTGAAGTAAGGCAAAATATGCAGGTCGCAACTTGGTTGGTGTTGCCACGTTAAATACTGCACTCATCCTTAATCTTCGGAACCAAAGTCATTGCTTACAGTTTAAGCTTGAATGGTTCCCCAACTGAGGATCGTCTACCATCAAATTCTGATATCAACCAGCTCAATAGCTGAGTCTTGCATAGACACTATAGCAATACATCACCATCTGTCGTAGGGATGTTGTGACAGTTCACCTAACAAAATTCCTCTACTTTTCCCGGTCAGCAGTTGTTCTTAGTAGGATATCACGAGAGAGACTGGACACTTTGACATTGTCCAGCCAGCTTTTCTTTGGACGAGCCTCTCCTCGTGCTGCCTGGACAGTACCGGTACCTTGAAGGAGGATTTTAGACAAGTGAGTCATGTCTTACAATATGTCAAAACCAGCTCAGCTTTCGTCTCTTCACAGTATTGAGGAGTCAAGAGTGTTGACTTGTGTGACAGATCTAATTCGTCTTCTTTTCCTGTTAGCATTTACTGTCAAAGGCTTGAAGTCTTCTTTCAGTCTCAATGTTCAACTTTCACAGCCATAGAGAAGTTCAGACACCTTGAAGGAAACAGTTTTAATTTTACTTGAGAGCAGATGTTACTATTCCAAATTTTGCGGATAGCAGTAGATGCCAAGCTTAAGCGGGTTTTTTGTCTACTTTCCTACAATTCACAAAACGATGTTGATAATATTTTCATTGGTATTTTTCTTTGTACCAAATAGCAACAACAATAATTTAGAGGTACTTGATTAACAATGAAACTAGATGCTCTCTTTCTTCTTATAAAACTTTCACGGGTCATCAACTGCTTTCTCAATCCAAGAGATTGTGATTTATTATAAATTTCACGTTCTTATTTTGGATCACCCTAGATTCCATGTGTTTTCTTGAGTTGAAGCAACCGAAGCAAATGATGCATATTCTACTGCTGATCTATAAATGAAGCCTATACGTGTCTAGGACCATGACAAATGATCTGTTTTGCTCTCAGTTTAACCAATTGACTAAAACATTAAATGTTGCCAGTAATTTGAACTTTTGTCACTGACTAAATTTTGGTTGGCTAAACAAAAAACTAATTATTTGGACACGGCCTACAGCATAATGGAACTATCCATCTGCAACTGTTGCAATAAAAGATGTGTACTAATAATTTTGAAACATAAAATATGGAATAAGATCTGTACTTTAAACATTTGAATAAAAATTCGAAATGTCTAAACATAAATCATCATTTATTTTAACAAGCATGAAATTCTCATTCGTTTTAAAAACAGGCTTCTAAATCATTTGCACAAATTCAAAATTACATGAATATTATTATACAACTCATCGATAAATTCCCTTTTTTTAAAGTGCAGTTGCCTAATAAGAACCTCACATTAAACTCGTCAGATCAATTTCTGTTAATAACTGACAACTGTATAACGTATGGCAAAGAAAAAAGGATGTAGGCACTGATTATCTCCCTTACATACCAAGTAGATGTATTAGTGTTGCCTAAACAAATGGTATAATGGAATGATGAAGTACATAACTCAAACATCTATAACTAAAAAGCTTTTATTTAACCTAATCTTTTTTATAATGCAATTAAAGTACAATAGAAGTTCAGTAGAATATAAATTTAAAAAAATAAGGAAGGTTTAAACATAATGGCCTCCAAGTATAGTAGACTTCCACCAAGTAAGTCCACTATACCCCAAACAATAAACAAATGCACCAAGACTGCCTTCACATGCATTAGTAGAGTATGTAAACTGGTAGTATGGTTTCTTGCCTTCCACCAGGAGTTTTTCCTTCCATTTGCCAATGATGACATGTTTGGGTAGCCCATGGGGATGAGACACAAAAATTGCTAATTTTTCCACATCTTTTAATCTCTCTATCTCTTTATCTAGTTTCTTGAGACTAAAATCCATAAGTTCTAATGAGTTCTTTAGTTTGTCTGCTATTTGAGGATCACAGATTGTACACTTTATTCTACACAGATCCATCTCAGTGCTAGAGTTAGCCATAGTAAAGCTGTTAAGGTATGACCCAAGATGATTATAGGAATCATAAAACAGCATACAGCTAGTAGAATTGGCCTCAGTGTTATCAAAGACAAGCTGTTTGGCTGTTTGGATTGTGACCTCCCACCACTCTTGCTTAGGAGTGTGTGAGTATTTGCACTCACTGCATGGGCAAGTTGTCAGCTTTTTATGTACGCTTCCACCTTGTCTTATTCCTCTATTAATTTTTTCTAGGCCACAAACTATCCCACTTCCAAGCCGTACTCCACCAATCGATTTGCTTAGAGGATACGGCATATTGATTGGCTGGGGCCACACTGCTGGCCGGCCAGAGCTCACCAAGGGAACCGTCACTTTAACAGTTAAGTCAGCTATTGCTTGAATGGCTGTACTTAAATTTTTTTGATAACAAACAGGCAATTGTTCCATTTTAAAATTCTGCACAAGTGTAAAGCCAGTGTGGCCAGGATTTTTTGAACAGTCTGTAAAATGTAAGAGATTATCTGTAAAAAAAATAAAAATAAAACGATTATTTTTTCAACAATTTAATTAAAATAATTTTAACAAAATGTATGTTACAGCTAATGCTATAAATCTAGCCAATTATGCATAATGGCTAACTAGTGCTGTGCAAAAGCAAGGGTTGTTTGATATTGAAAACAGGTGAGACATAACCTACTCTAGTCACCTAATTTCAAAAGGGTCTATCTGTGACAACTCGCCATGGAATGCCTGAACACCTGCAACATTGCCCCCTGTGGATACCAATAACCAGTTGCCACGTCGCAGGTCAGTGGTTATACTTTCTCTAACGAATGGTCTGGGACTTGATGTCAGAGGAGGAGCTTTAAGCCTTCATCTTTTTTTTAGATGTTTTTAACTTATTTTTGCACCATAATATGAACAGTATATAAGTAAATATTACAATAGGGAGAACTAACCAAGTTGTGGAGAGATGAAATCAGGAAAAAAGAAATAGAAAGAACAGAGTAGAGGGAGACAGAAGAGTGAAAAACAAAGTATGTGGATGGAATTAAAGTGGTGGACATAAAATATCTAATATATTATCTTATTAATTGATATCTTTCAAATTACAGACGTTTCTACTCATGGGAAAATAATTACGAAATAATGCAGCCCTTGGATGCTTTTATGTGGAAGAAAAATCATTTATCTCAGCTGACATGAAAAAAATCGGCTTAACAGAAATAGCCTGCCTTCTCTAACATTCATGCAGGTACCTCCTCTGAGTGAGAATACATCTTTAGCTACAAAAGGGAGTGCTATCAGATAAGAGTAATAGTTATTATATAAATGAAAGTGGCTAACCAATCTCAAAATTCAACATAAAATATTTTCCCATAAAAAAAGTCACACTAATTGAGTAGAAATTCAACTCCATGCTTTTTCATTTAAAGAACCAATGAATACAGCACATCAATATTATCATTTTTTTTTCTTCATTTTCATGATTGGTTTAGTTTTATAAAAATAAATTTCCGGGTTAAAATAAATACTGCTTGCCTACCTTCTATTGGAATAATTGTCCCTGATTTTGATAGTTCTTCACTTAGCGAATTTAATGATTTCTCTGAAATATAAGATTAAAAATACTAAAAATACTAAAAAAATATTTAAAATCATATTTTTTAATATAGATTAAAACCACTAAAATTAGGCATGTGATATGTTTAAAATACTGACCCCAATTATTCTCAAATGTCCTCAGATTGCCTAAAAATATACAAAAGATTATGATATAATAACCTGACATTATAGACAGTAATTCTTATGAGTAACAATGTCACATGTTTCATACATGGGGGTCAATCAATAAATAACAAGTTATTTGTGTATCTGGTGTATGGAGTATGGAAGTTTTGATATTTGAATTAATCGTCTGTTTGTTGATATGTACCGTATCTATTGCTGTGCCTTACATGTAAAGTAAATTTTAAATATGGTTTAAATATGGTGTCATAGACATTGCAAAATTTATTATTTTTTTTTTTTTAAATTTTATTTGCATTAACATTAACACTTAGTTTTTTAGAGTGGAAATCTCCAATTTAAAAGGTTGTATCATAGATCAGTGAACAGAAAAGCCATTTCATTCTCTCACCAAAGAAACATTTGTTGATTCTTACTCGCTATTGTTTCACTTCCCCACTTCTTTTTAATGACACTCTAATCATAGAATTCTCATCTGTATATTATACATCAATTATTACAATAAATTATTCCGATATGGCTAAAAGCAACATTAACGTAAAAAAAATTTAAACAAGTAATTCTTACGTGATTCTGTTCTTGTTTTTTCAAAATCACAAATCTTCAAGTGTTCATCTACCGATAGATCAAATGTTAACCTTAAAAATAGATACTAACATTGAAAATATTCAAATAGTGACAAGCTTTTATTTATTTTTTCTAAAGATTGTTTGTAACTTCAAAGACCACTAAAAGTATTGAAAGATAAATGCACAAACCATATTCTTGAATAAGTTGTCTGTTTGTATTTTCAATCTCTTTCATACGGTTCAAACATTTAGCTAAAAAAATGTACACAAAAAAAAAATTAAAATATAAACATTAAAACAGTTCATATAAAAAGCATAAAATATATACAAAACAAGACAAACATTAAAAAAAAATGTGGCTGAGCAAGAGCATCTACCTCCTGAACCGAGGGTGATGGGTTCGAATCCTGGTGAAGACCGGGATTCTTATTTCGGGATCCTTGTGCAGGTCTGAGGGCACCTGACATTAGTTGGGGAAAAGCAAAGGCGGTTGGTCACTGTGCTGGCCACATGACACCCTCGTTAACCATAGGCCACAGAATCAGATGACCTTTACATCATCTGCCCTATAGACCAAAAAGGTCTGAAAGGGGAACTTTCTACTTTTTTGTACAACAAATACAAATAAATCATTTTTAGAACTGTTTAAAAGATCTGTTTCAAGGTTCAAATTCCCATTTAGGTTTGAGTTGAACAAAGGTAAAATGTAAAAAAATGAAGCATTTTTTACCCTGCCCCATTCCCCCACCACCTACCCAGAAAACAAATATAAATGCATAAATCTGCAAGCCTTTATAATATTCTAATAATAGCCCCTTGGCTCTAGACGTAGACGATATTGTACTAAAAGGACCTGAACATTAATTTATTAAACTCTTGAATATTATAATGCCTACATGTGGAAATATCCGAAGACATTCAAAATAACATTTTCAAGTTCTCCAGCCAAATTTAAATTTATTTCTTTTTCTACTTTGAAAAATTATAACAGTATAAGAGTTTTCACAGTGTGGCTATAATAATGCGCTAGTAATACTTTTCCTAAAGGTATACATCAAGGTCGAATTTCTATGAAAATCATTAGAGCCATTTTTGAGATTTGCATCCAAGTTTTTCCCACCCACCCAAAAGGTTTTTTGACAAAGTTTTTTCGACAAAGGTAAAAGTTGAACAGAGGTATTGTGATTAAAACTTTTGTTCTTCAAAGTGAAATCATTAATTTAAAAAAACAAGTAATAATGGTAATTAAAAAAACATTTAAAAAAAAAACACAAACCGAGACTAACCAAGTTCATCTTTGAGAATTGTATTTTCTTCTAGTAGTAGTTGCATAGAAAAGCTGTTAGCACCTATAAATTATGTAAAGAGAGATTGTTGATATTACTATTTTATGTTTATGTTAATTTATCATGTAATATAAAATTTAAAAAAATGAATTCCTACCTTAAATCGGATTAGTTCGGATGGGATCTGACTAAATTTGATAGTCATTGATTTAATCTAATTGGATCAGCTCATTATTAAAAAAAAATGAACTATTATTGGTACAAAATTCTTGTATAAGTTAATTTTCTTGGTGAATAGTGTGATTTTAACTTCATAATTTTTAGGATTCCCAGAGTCCACCCTACTCAGATTGGTACTTGACATTAGTTGAGGACAATTAAGGCAGTCTGTCACTATGCTGACCACAAGACAACCTCAGTTACTGTCAACTATAGAAATACTTTTACATCATTTGCCCTTAAAATTGCTAGATACTTTTTTAGAAAATGATTACCTGGCATCAGCTATAAAAACTATTTTTTTTATTGCTTTTGTTACACAAGGCAACTTTCAGGATGCTCTGAGTGCTATGGTCCTATCTCTTTTGTTAACTGTTGGGGTAGTGGGTATCTGGGTGAAGCTTTTTGCGCTAAGCAAACACAACTCTGATGAAGGCATAATTCAAACTCTAGCCCCCTTAAAAGTAGCCAATCATTATTTGCCCCTCAGGCATAAATTTCCATTAAAGTCAATGAAAAATGAAACGTACCTTCAACTTTGATGGATAAGAATTTTAATAATTTTGATGTATTTTATTTTCTAAACAAAAAATAGAAATAACTGCAATTTATCCGAAGCATACAATTATTCATAGTCATAATGTACCTGTTATATAACTGTCATTATTCAAGAGATCTTTTATTTTAGGTCTTTCTGACGAATCAACTTTAAACAATTTCTGAAGAAATTCCTTGGATGCTATAGGTAGATCACATTTTAAATGATGCAAAGGAGTTTCTGCTTTGTACAGTACAAAGTGAACTTGTTGATTTTCTATTCCAGAAAAAGGCTCTTCTCCTGTCAGCATTTCCAGCACTACACAGCCTAATGCCCTGAAATTTAAGACAAAAAGTATACATGTCTATTAACAGAAGCTTTTTTTTTTACTTGTATTACTAAGGTCATCTGTGAGATGAACATATTACAACATACAAAATTGCCTTTTAAACATCAGGTTCTATTCTTTGTAATTTTAAAATAAATGATATTGCATGCTGCTACAGATGGTTTAATTACTGGCATTATATGAGAATGCAGAAGAAGAACTGGCACTATATTATGTATCTTTAATAGTGAATTGTTGGAACATTAATTGACTTACATGTATGTCATGATTTTATAAATTACACCTCCTTTTATATAGTTATTCTATAGTGCTCTTCTAAGACATCACACATCAAGAGTGAGTTTTATTTTTCTTATCATTGAGGTTCAATCTAAGAGTTGGAGTGAAGAAAAAAGATACAGAATTTGACCGTCTTTATCTCTCAAGCCAGGGGGCGCGGTGGTCGAATGGTTGTGTTTGGTTTCCGAACCTGATGTCCTGGGTTCGAATCCCGGTAAAGACTGGGATTTTAAATTTCGGGATTTTTAGGGCGCCCCTGAGTCCACCCAACTCTAATGGGTACCTGACTTTAGTTGGGGAAAGTAAAGGCGGTTGGTCGTTGTGCTGGCTACATAACACCCTGCTCGTTAACCATTGGCCAAAGAAACAGATGACCTTAACATCATCTGCCCCATAGATCGCTAGGTCTGAATGGGACACTTTTTTTTCTCTTTACTATCTCTCAATCCAATATTGGTTGCATGGTTGTCTAGTATGCACTTCGGAATGTTGTTTAGATAGTTCTAAGATAAAGCACTGTCAGATGCCATCTCAAACCATCCTCTACAAGATTAGGGCAAGGAAAAAAAATTTTTTATTTCCGAACAGACATCTGAGACTTGTAAAAAAAGAAAAATTTACAATATCTAAAATTACAAATATTTTTAACTTAAAAAAAATATATTTACATACCAAATATCGACAGGATGCCCATAACTATTAGGCTGTAACATTTCAGGTGCCATGTATCTTACAGTACCAATGTTTGTTGTGGAAGCTTCAGAAACATTCTGAAGTATTTTACAGATTCCGAAATCTGTCAGTTTAACATTTCCTTTATCCTTCATCAAAATGTTAACACCTAAAATACATATGTTATTTGTGAGTAATAATTTAAGAGCAATTAATAAATGAAGCAACTTTGTAGGACATTTTTGTCAAGCAGTAAATGTGTTTAGCTGCATTCATTGACTTCAAAATTAATTTTTTTTTTTTACTATTGTTAGTGTAAAATAAAATGTTGAGTGTAATAAGGAAAGAAAAAAAAAAGAAAACAAGATTACAAAGAGAGTTTGTGTGATACACAAACTCAGAGGCGGCCCCCGTCGGATCCCTGTCAGATCCGCCATTTTGCAATGTGTTTCGAATGTTACTTCCAAGTTGAAAATAATTAACTTCTCGCTGGATGACGGAGGATGGCATTAGCAGGGTATAAACCTGCCTTATCTTGATGTTTGCGCACTAGACTGTAGTTCGGATTTATGGTTGGTCCCTGGCACAATTTCTGCATGCTCACATCCTTAAACTATCGAAATATTTCTGAAAGAACAGTAAATGTTAAATCATATTTTCAAAAGCCTTTAGTGGTTTTTTTATCTAACCGTGACAGACAGACCAACCAACAGACAAAAAGCACAAAAATATGCTTCTTTCATTCAAATGGGGGCACTAAACAATTTTTTTTGAAAAATCTGATTTTTTAAAAATTATAAGAAATTAGTTTAGAATCATTTCATTGCCGGGCTTTATGCTAGTACACGAAAGTCGCTGCTAAAAGGCTACGTGCCAAGAGCATTTCTTATAGTAACATTTCCTCCCTTACATTTACGTAATTGTTTTAGAATTGGTGTTTTGTTATTAAAAAATCGCTTGCATAATTAATTTTATAAAT
>JADKLZ010079391.1:4879664-4894194 GCA_021533235.1 Biomphalaria straminea
CCTAGCAGAGTGGTTAGCGTGTTGTCTTGAGAAGTCTGAGCCCACGAGTTCGAATTGTGGTCGTTCATTTTTCTTTTTATAAATACGTTTAAAAAACAATCACTCAGGTATCCTGTTCTTTTTTCCTAGCCCCTTCACAACTGGTTCAGCAAAGTGATAAGATCATAGAGTATTGAGAAAGCTAAAAGCATGAACTCATGCTGAACAAAAACAATTTGTACACATTATTTCTCCCACTTCCCATTCTGTGATCAAGCAGAAACTTTTCACAATTATTCATCGTCCCAAACAAAAACATCTATCAAACAAATAATTAATTAAAACATGGCAATTCATTAATTTTGTTTAATACAGAAAAGGGGTAATAAATCTTACAGTACTAAGAGTTATGGTTTCAAATAAGCAATTCTTCCCATTATTAATTTGTAAAAAAAAAAAGTAAAAGTTCCCCTTTCAGACCTTGTGGTCTATAGGGCAGATGATGTAAAGGTCACTGATTCTGTGGCCCACGGTTAACGAGGGTGTCATGTGGCCAGCATAACGACCAACCGCCTTTACTTTCCCCAACTAAAGTCAGGTACTCATTAGAGCTGGGTGGACTCAAGGGCGCCCGAAAACCCCGAAATAAAAATCCCAGTCTTCACCAGGATTTGAACCCGGGACCTCCAGTACGGAAGCCAAGCACTTAACCGCTCAGCCACCGTGCCCTCAAAAAAAAAAAAAAAAAGTACTTTTTAAAATATATTTTTTTTATTAAAGTAGAAAATTCAACATAATTTTTGTTCTTTTTTTAATGTTATAAATCTGAGAACATTTAGGAATAATATTTGTATAATTCCCTGTCATCCTGCAGGAGGTTTGGGTTACAAAGTAATAAACTTTATTACTGAAGGAAGATTTAATATTTTTAAATAAGAACTTAAGTTAATTTAAGCAACATAGTAATCTACAAACTAAACCTGTCACATTTAATTCTATATAAGAAGACTAGATATTATGTAAAATACTGTTATATATAAGAAGACTAGATATTATGTAAAATACTGTTTTATAAAGACTGTTATGTTAGCTATTCCATTTCCATTAATAATATATGTTTGGTGCTACCACCAAGGCATTTCTTTAACTTTATGGAGGCAGTTTTGCCTCGTTTATCTCTAGTGCCTTTTTGTCTAGTGTCAGCCAGTGGCAATTGCCACTTGGTTTGATTTCATTTTTGGACCAGTCTTAAGCATGAAATTCATAGCAACCATTGATATTTAGAATAATGAAATTTTTATAGACAATGTAAATTGGGAGAAAGATGTTTTTTAAAGCTACACAAAATAAAACCTACTTTTTATGTCCCTATGTATAACATTCTGATTGTGAAGATAATTGATTCCTTCAACAAGTTGTCTGCTAAAATGTCGAACATGATCTTCCTTCAAGGGTCCGTTTTTTCCAATGTAGCTTGCCAGTGAACCCTGTGAATAGGATACAATCTTACATAAGTGTTGTTTTTTTTAAAAGGGAATGAATTAAGGTTAGCAAGGCTATGTATGATGTCAAAAAATTGTAGTTAAAAAGAAGATTCAGAAAACAAAATCTACAAAAACAAAATTAGCTGCAGATTTTAAGTAGATTTTCAGTCTTAAGTATTTTTTAATTTACTTATTTCTGATTCCAAAAATGCCTACAATTATTTACTTAGCATATATATACAATTATTTATTTAGCGAATATATACATTTATTCATTCAGCAAAAATATAACTTTATTAATTAGAAAATATATAGAATAATTTTTTGGAAATATTGTAAATATAAAATAAATTAGAAGTGTTTGAATTTACTTTTTTTTTTTCTAATCCATATATAAATATGAAAATATTTCTACATTTTTACTTACTAAATGCATATATTCCATAAAGATGAAAATCTCAGAACCATAAGAACAGAATCCATAAAATTTGACAATTCTTTCATGAGACAGTTTGCTGTAGGCATTAGTTTCAGTTTCAGCAGATTTCTGGACAATAAAATGGTTGTAATCTAGTTATAAACAAATATTTAAAACAATTAACTGAAGAAAATAAGTAAACAAACATTATGGTACATACGTTAGTTTTTTAAGTGAACAGTAACTAAAAATATAGAAGCCCTATGAGCAAGTTATAAGGTCCCCCAAGCATTATGTTTATGACTTGGCTGAAATTTAAAAAAACAAAACAAAATAAATCTGCATTAACAAGTGGAACAATAAAAAAAAAAAGACTAAATTAATTTTAACTAAAACTAACCTTTTAGATATAAAAAAATACAAAACCACAATAAACAAATTTTATCCACTTTTTGTTCATAATAATTAGGTGCTTATGAATTCATAAACTTTTTCATTAAATTCAACATATAATTAAATTAAAGTTCCCTTTAAGACCTTGCAATCTATAATGCAGATGATGTAAGGTCATCTGTTAGGTTGGCCTATGATTAATGAGTAGGGTGGCCAGCACAACAGCCAACCATCTTTACTTTCCTCAACTAAAGTCAGGTAGTCATTAGAGTTGGGTAGACCCAGGGACACCCTAAAACTCCTGAAATTTGAAATCCCAGTCTATACTGACATTCTAACTAACCCAGGTTCAGAAAACAAGTGCTTAACTTCTTATCTAGTGCACATTTCAACATCTACTAGGATATTTCTAATGGTGGAAACATATTTTACTAACTGAACTTCCCCTTAAAATTCTTAATTTCTTAAGACTCTTAAAAACTTTACACATTTGATATGCATTAAAAGAAAACTATATACATTCTTTAAAGATGATGTCATAAACAAGTGTATCCTTTTATTTCAACTACATTCAGAAAACAGAAGGGATAGGATGGTATGTTCTGAACACACACAACTGTTTGTTTTTTTGTTTTTGTTTATACATTTCAGATATTGCTCTACCAGTGGTTGCCAAACCTTTTTGCTTAACTGAACACTTTGCAAATCCTGGAAATTTAGCAGAGTACTTGCTTAATTTTTAGTGAGTTAATTCACATGTCGGCCTACTAGTTATTATAATTATTCCAGTACAATTACAGATGCATGTTATGAACTACTTTGTAATCCAAGAATGTCTAGATATTCATGTGGCAGAATATATATGACAAGACATTAGTAATTAACAAGTGAGTTAAGTTTTTACAGTAATTCAAGTTCAACAGTTCAATATCACACCAACAATGGCCTACAGAACTTTGGAGTTTCATACACAGTTGATTTTGGTTAATCTATATGCATTGGGATGAGATCAGTTGGTCATAAAAAAGAGTTAGTTCAATTACAATAACATTGTTTGCAATACATTTTAGGATACAGTCCCATTAACTTGCTGGTTCTATTAAGCAGACCAGACAGGATACTACCTTGCTGGCATTTACGTTTATGAAGTCTTAAGCTCAAGCTATTAAAGTCATTTATATAATTTTTGTGTAAGAACTCTTTAAGAGTAGTGTTTGTTACAATCAAAATTATTGCAACGTAAGATATTAACATTTTTCTAACATTTAATTTTATTTTTTTTTGGCATGAACTTCTCTATTTCCTTTTATAAGTACTGTTATTACTAGTCTTTGCTCATTATTTATAGTCTTCATTTAAATATCAACTAGATTATTACCCTTTTAAAAAATCCTTTATTGAATCTAGGCAACAAAAAAATCTAGCCAGGGGTGTAAATGCCAAGGCTAAAATTTCCAATTATAATTACCTTTGCATTATTCTGGGCAATGTGTATCTGCTTAACTGCTATTTCACACTCATTGGCAGCAAGTTTAACTTTGGCTTTAAACACTTCACCAAATGCACCTACACCTATTCTTTCAAGTTTCTTCCAGTTGTCCTCATGTTTGTCTCCATCTAAAAAAAACAACACTACAATATCAGGAACAATTATGTTTTGAAAATCTTAAGTTGGGACAAAGGTACCTTGAAGGAAGACAAAAAGGGGAACAATGTTTGGTATGCAAATATTAATGGCCTTTATGGTTCTACCATCATTACAACTAGAGCAGTTATTTTAATAGGGTTAGATAGTGTAAAAAGTATTTTAAGAGTGTCTTATGAGGTACATGTAAACTTGTGGTGAATTAAAGCTAATTGTAAATTAATAGTCAACAAATTATCACTTAGTGAAGATCCATTTATTGTAGTTTGATTTTAAGGATATTTCTCATAATTAAATTCATAGAAGTTAACTATTTGGAGGTCATAGATTAGGTGTTAAAATAACATTTTTTCAGAGGATGATAAGGGTGTGGAATGCAAACAGTTAAGACATCTTCTATTGTGAAAGATAATGAATGTGCTAGAATGAACAACCTATTATATTCACTTTTCTTGACAAATTAAAGATACTAAAGAGCTCATTGAAATTAGAAATGCTTATTGTTATAACCCTGTCCTGCACACAACCATCCAAGTTTGTGCAGAAGGTGGCTCTAACTTGAGCACTGTTCTAGACTTCGAATGATTGTCAACATTGTAGAAACAAGTTCCACCCATTAAGTCTTGGAGCTAAAAAAAGAAGCCATTTTTAAGGCAGACTGATATGTGTTTGTAAAGTCCTGTAAATAATCCCAATTTCATTGTTGAATGTGTCTTGCTTATATTTATTTCATTATGAACATCTTAAAATTCTTCTGTATTAAAAATACTCTCCAAGTGTCAGGGGCAGGTATGGAGAGAGTCAATATTTAATTTCTTTGTTGATATTTTGGTATGATAGTTATAGATCTATCCCTTTGTTTATGTACTCCCAGGTTATGAATGTGAACAGTCTGCACATGTTAAGAACTGAATGTAGCCTATTAGTTTTCCTTGAATGTGAGAATGCAATAGTCAGTGGGGTCTTGTTCCCAATCTAGGAAGGTTGGACAGTTGTTTCCTGGACTGCAGTATTTGTGCGGGTAATATTTTCTGAGAGTGTTGCTGTCATAATGTATTTTGTGGATATTATTTTCTGGATTGCTGGAGTTTCTTGTGGAGTTTGTTAGTAGTAATTCATAGTTCGTAAGTAACCTGTAACAAGCGGAAAAAAAAGAACCTGACACCAATATTAATTTGCAATATGGTACTTAGATCTAAATGTAGATCTAGTCTAATACTACAAAATTAAAAAATGTTGCTTATAACCTCCTATAAATATAAAAGAAGTGAGAGCATCATCACCCAGTTCTTGTTTACACCAAGCCATTAAACAAGTCAACAAATAGATTAAAGGGCTCTGAAATAAAAGAATGGAACAACATTAGACATAATTTGCTTGATACTACACTCTATTTAATTTAAATTATTTAAAAACAAGTAGATCTATCATGGTGCAAGCCCTGCAACTACTGCAAGGTGACAATGAAACAATTTTATTTAAATGGTAATGCTAGAAGAACAGTGATGTACTTCCAATAGTTCACAATATATATGTCAATGATTGGGACAGGACACATTTTGGATTAATGAACATTTCTGATTAAGTAAAATATATATTATGACTAAAATAACATAATTATGAAATACAAAGTAGTTTAACATTAAGTTGATTAAGTAGATCTAGGCCCTAGGCTACTGTTAATATTAATAGTGTAAAATGTTAAGTGCAGCTAGATAGGCCTACAAATCTATATCTAGATAAATATCATATGTCACATGTAGATTAACTAATTTTAAAGGTATTTTAAATATTTGTATAGAGGAAAGTTTTCAGAATCATTTGTCATTATAGACTCATTAGTCAGTAGATCTATAAGAAGCCTCTCTGCCACTGACACATTGTTTACCAAAGAATCTAAGTCTAAGTAGAGTCTAGTTTAAAATATCTTAAACGGAAATTTCCAAAAACGTTGGAAAAACTAGATCTAGAGAAGACCTAGAATCTAGATATATAATATATAGATAGATCTAGTCTCTAGTCTCTAGATATCTTTCTTATTAATATAAAGCAGAAAGTAAGGCGTATCATATAATGTATGTAGATCTAGATCTATGTACCAAATAAAAATATAAATATAAATGGAGGTCACGGTTTGACCAATCAATGTTAATAATACCGCAAATCGGGTAAACCCGTTTTCAAAGTATTTTTATTTGATATATGACTAGAGTCACTAGATTTATATTGGCTAAACGGGTAAACCTTTTTTTTTTTTTCGGGGGGGGGGTGCCTCCCTGATTTTATTTTCGTGGCAAAATTAAATGCGAATGGGACATTTGCCATGTTTGACATAGGTGACATAGGTCTATACTTAAATCCAATCCACTATATTGACTATAACACAGTGGGCTGAGCGGGGAAGCTTGTACTGTAGAATATTCGTGTTACACAAATAACATATTAGGAACTCATTTATTACGTAAAATACTAGCGGTGCTGCACTGACGCGCTAGTGTGCAAATGTACATATAATACTATTATGTTACATCTCTCTTCTTTAATTTAGAAAATCTATTTATCAGAATAACTAACAAACTAAACTAGTCAACTAAAAAGTCAATTCACAAATCAAGTCTCTTGGGTTTGTTAACTACTCTTATCTTATCTTATATAATACAGACGTTACTTCAAAAAAGAAGATGATTACGTCCTACGCGTCATGCATTCAGTCATGCATATTTACCAGTGACTTAAATTCTGCCAAGTCACTGGTTTTCCTGGCTAGCTCAGGCAAACCATTCCATGCTCTAATGGCACTAGGGAAGAAAGAGCATTTGTACAGATTTGCTCTGCCTGAGCGTGTCACGTAAGGTTCATGAGGTCTAGAGGTGTTAGAAGAAGCAGTGTCTAGTGGCGGCTCCATATCTAGCGTAGTTTGTAATCTTGGACTCTCTACGTGTTGTGGCTCCAGTTGTTCTGACATGTCATCTGGAAAGTCATAATTATTGTCAAATCTATTTGCTTTCTCAGAAGACTTCCGGATATGTTTTCTGTTTCTTCTGTATACTTGATTTCCACTTTTGACATTATATGATCTAGGCTTAGAATGCTTCGAAACTAGTGTTCCTGGTTTCCACTTAGAATTAAGTTGCATTCTGACTGTCGTTCCGTCTTGTAGTGGATTATGACTCTTAACACCTTTCCTCTTGTCATAATACTGTTTCTGAGACTGTTTCTCGGAGTCAAAGTGTTTCTTCACCACCTTAAGATCTGGTGTCTTAGGTGTGAGTATTTCCTCGCTCGAAGGTAACATATTTCTTGGTCGGCGCCCCATGAGTAATTGTGCTGGCGACAAATTAATATTGGTCAGTGGAGTAGTTCTGTAGTCTAATAGCGACAGAAATTTGTCTTCGCGGGTGGTGCGGGCCGCACGGGCCATCAAGTGGTGGGGGGCATCAAAATGTGAGGAAAAACTTTCTCAGTAAAACTACAGATTGTAATTACATAAGTAAAAACAAAAAGCAAACGCATTTATTTGTTTTGTTAATCTGTAATGTCCTACATTCTGTCTTAAATTAAATGTAGTCTAAGCTGCAGACCAACATGAATCCAATTTGACTAGATTTGTTTCCATTTCTGAAGGTAACTAACGTTTACACTTTTTTTTTTGAAGCCATACAAGAGGAAACTTCATTGTTCAATGCAGTGGTTGTGTACAAGTAATTTTTGTATTTTTGATTTATATAGGCTACTACTTATTAGTAATAAAAACAGCTGGGGCTGCATAGCCATGGGAAATGTTGCATTCTTCATTAAACAGCCTTATTTTCAGTAGTAAAAGTAGTAATGGTCAAATCTCTTTTGTAGACCAATGGGGAGGAGGGACTATCTGGGACTAAGTTCAGCAAACACAATAACCCTGCTAGAGTTTGGATTCAACTGAAGCCCCTTTGTAAGGTGGCCAAGCCGTGACCAAGCGGTATTAGCCTCTCAGTGGAGGGAACTTGAAGTTTGTCTGTGACAAGGCAACAAAAATGACAGCAAGGCGATGTTAAATAAGAAAGAAGAAAAAATGTGGAAAGATTATTTGTAGAGAATCTTTGACATCATGCGTTTTCTCTTAAAGCAGAACTGGCACTACATGGGCATCGCGAACGACTTGAAGAATTGACAGTACAAAATCAAAGAAATATCATGGAGTGAAATTACTATCCAAGTACGATCCATTCCTGAGATATCCAACAAACAAACAAACAAACAAAAAAACGAATTTCTTGTAATATGGGTGTTCACGAAAAAAAAAATCATACAAGTATAAAAAGCAAATATTTATCGATTATTTTCCACAGTGCAACTAACATCTAAAATCTAGATTAAAATTTTATCGTACATTGTCATGAAGACTCAAAGACGTATTGGCCAAAAGAAAAAAAAACTGCAGGCGAAAAAAGATGAAGATAGATTTTCTATCACACACAAGAAAGAGTTACTGATAAAATACCTTCCTTGAACCGTGTTGTTCATGAAATAATAACGCCATAAGATCAACGTCATGATTAGCATGAATTTTAGTCGCCTTTATTAAATCCCCAGACGGAAATCAATCTCGATAATTGTCTTAGCGACATAGACAAAAACGAATTTAGTCAGGGGTCTTCAGGTAGGCTAATTGTCACAGTTTCTCAAGAAGTCTCCGAACTTGCATAATAATTAGCTATTGAGCTTAAACGTTTTAAAGAAAAAAAAGTCAGTCCCCGAATATTACGATCTTGATTCGCTTATTTTTTTTTACTGTTGGGGTAAGTATGGCTACATGCAAGAGAAGTTTCTCCAAACATACTTTGATGAAGAAATATTTACAACCAACGAGGAAAAATTTAGGACTCACTAATTTGGCAATTTAGTCGACCTAGTGAAAAAAAAACAAAAACAACTGATTTCGATAAAATTATGGATGGTTTGCCGGCGAGAAAGCACATGCAATTACTTGCATTAGCTAATTTGTAAAAATCGATTCTTTGCGAAAAAAAAGAATACACTTTATCTCGAAATTATAAACTTTTCGCTGTTCTAAATCTTTTTTTTTGAGGGCATCATGAGGAACTGCCGCACAGGGCATCAAATACCCTAACTACGCCACTGCTATAACAGTAATACCCCAACTAGGACCCACAGGCCGCGGGTAATATTTGACCTGTTTATTTGCACAAATGTTCCTTGGTGCTATTAGAGAATGGGTTGCTTGAATCATCCCAATGCCTTTGTAGAATTTAAACATGCATGGCTAGATTGACCTAGGAACACGTGTAGGACGTAATTGTAGGCCTAATCATTTTCTTTTTTTGATGTAGTGTCTGTATTTTATAATATAAGATAATTATATTGATGCTTTCATAGATCTAAATGGTGGAAACAAATATATAGGCCTAATGCTGGATTGTTCATGTATTCGGTGTAACCCTGTAGTACTGTAGTGATGTCCAACCTTACTTGCCCTGTGGGTCATTTTAATTTCCATCACGCAAGTCGCGGGCCACGAAAAACAAAAAACAAGGTTCCAAAGACAGTTTGTGTGGAAACAAACCCAGAATCGCCCCAGTTGTGGTCCACCCAGGTAGGTAAAAATGCAGGTTTTAATATTTTCAGAAAGAATATCAGAATGAAATTTTTCCAGATGCAAACGACAGAGAAGAATGGAGAAGAAAAAAATAGTTGACAGATCTTGTGTGGTGCCCAAATGGTCCAGCAAACCAAAAGATAGGTGAAAGTTAAGGTGAAGTTAGATGTGAACCTGGCCTAACTAATGTTATATAATGAATTTCTAATTGATCTAATTGTTCTGTAAAGGGTCAAACTCTATTCAAAGCCTCAAGAAAAAACAATTCCTTAAAATAAAAAAAAATAATCCGCTCCTTCCTTTAGTTTGTGTTTCATGGCGGCACAGGCGCGCGGGAGTTCACGTTATAATATATAAAAAATATTTTTAATTGTTTTAAATTACGTTCCACTTAGGCCCTATATGTATTCTAAATAGACTTTTTCTCTTTTAAAATAAAAGTAAACATTTTTTTTGTTAATGTAGACAGAACTTACATAACTTAGCAATACAATTGTAAGAAAAATATTTTAAAAAATATGTTAAAATGTTTGCATAAACGTGTTAAAATTTTGTAAATGGACATCTCCCTTACTAAATAGTCTCCTCTCCAGTGTTTGTTACTATTAGAAGTGAATAGTTGTAAAATTAGTGTATTTTTATGAACAAACTGCTTGCATAGCTGATTTTTCAAAAATATTTTTTTTTCGTTTATAGAAAAGAAAAAAGTAGCCGTTGCATTAGAACTTTGAATGGTCTAAAATATTATGATGTCGGATTTTCAAAATCTTTTTCTAGTTTACAAGATCTAAACGGGACGGGCGTACGGACGGACAGACAGATCACACAAAACTAGTAGCTTATTCCCCTGTTGTGCTTCCTGAAAACTGTAGTGGGGACCTGGAGCGAAGCAGGTAAGGCGTTCGTTGGTCCGTATACAGGTTGCTGTGGAAAGGACTGGTAGAAGTAGGAACAAGACTCTTGGAATGCAGAAGCCTGTTCTGTGTTTGTCCTGGTGAATAAAAACACATATTTACTGTAGAATTTCTTTGGCTTGCCTGCCTTAGATATACAGCAATTACAATATGTTGTTGTTTTAAACAGCCACACTTTCCTAATGAAGCAAATATGTCAACGTATTATGTTTCACAAACTAGTAAAAATCCGTTCAATTTTCCAGGTACATTCTCCATTCACAGTTCCAATTCATAAACACACAAATGTTAAAATTTCAGGTATCATAAAACACTAAACCATAACTTAAAATAGAACAACAAAACCAAATGAAGTAATCAATTACGCAGAGAAAGAGGCAAATTGTTTGTTCCATTATATATGGCTCCTTCTGTCTAAGAAGACAATGGATACTCCCAGATCAGTCACTGGCTCTGGTTTCGTCTTGAGACGTGCAGAATCTGGAGTGACTGATCAAGTTAATTCTGGCAGTGTTTGCCACAGTTAGTGCATATATGTGCATCTGTCCTATTGCTAGCTGACAGAACAGCTATCTTTTTTATTTCTCTTGACTGATGCAGCTTCGTTTCTTTTGCTCTATGCGAAGTTCGTACGAGTCTGTCTCCATGCTGTCTGGCCTTGGGCAATCTCCTCCCACATACTTTCTTTGATACCTATGGTTCTCATGATCCCTCAACTCAAGAAAACATTAAGACACTGGAACAGACACAAAATAGAGCAGTGAGATTCATATTAAATCAATATTCACTTTTGACATAGAGTAACACCTTTAGTAAAATCACTAAATTTAGAAAGCCTTCAGGACAGAAGACTCAAAAGTAAAGTAGCAATTATACATAAAACACTGAAAATCTTCAAATTCAAATACTCAGAAAGACACAAAGAACAAGGCACATTCCTCGTCCCACATGCTCCGACAAATTTGTACAAAAGCTCCTTCTACCCTAGCGCTATTAGAGCATGGATTGGATTGCCTGAGCTAGCCAGGAAAACCAGTGACTTGGCAGAATTTAAGTCATGGGTTAATATGCATGACTGAATGCATGACGCGTAGGACGTAATCATCTTCTTTTTTTTTTGAAGTAACGTCTGTATTGTATAAGATAAGATAAGATGACCATCCAGCTTAGTTGCTTTCATTGCACAAGCGGATCTAGAACTTTTAGAGAGAGGGGGGGGCGATTTTTTCCATATATATGTATATATATAGCTCCTACATATATATAACTCCTATAATCCGTCTGGGCCACTCATGCCGAGCCTTCTCTGGAATTTTGCAGATGATGTCCAGGTCACGCAATCATACGTCTCTGCTTGGAAGACGATTAGTTTAAGTAGGTACATTTTTTCTCAAGACCAATAGATTTGCTTATCGAAATGAACCGTAACCTTTGAAAAATAGCCTTGTATAGTCTCATGGCTACATTTCAACATGTGACCTATACCGCTATACTCACAGTAGCAGTCATCTCTTTAGAAGAAGTGTCTAGAGACCAGCTTAAAACCTGACAGCAACAAGAAAGTGTTGTATGTTAAATATTCTGCCATGGATGCAGAACTTGACGTAAGTCTGGATGCCCTCAGACTTAAGACAAATAAATGCCAAAAGACAACATTTACTCCTCCATAACACTGCAGTTTGCCCCTTCAAAGCTATTTTATATTACTTTAGCTATGTAATGCGATCTTTCAATTTGAAACAAAATTATTTATTAATGACTATTTGATAAAATAATTGTTTGAATTTTTTGTTATTGATTTGTGTGTTTTTATCGATAATGAGTGTGCGTAAAATTTGATGTTCATGAGATGAGTAGAAATGTTCGAAAAATCGATGGCTATAAGGTATAATAGGCTAAAACTTTCTGTAGTGTTACATTTGATTTTCGAGCCAATGTAGTTTTTTTAAATTGCTACCTTAACACTCTATATAGCGCATATCGCATGCGTAAAGCATGCTCAATGCACCATGATCCAAATCACTTTTGTGGACCAGTGAGGGGAGGGGTATCAGGGATAAGGTTTCCATGTTGCCCTTAGTTTAGAGTTTAGACGCTCAGCAAACACAACTCTGCTCGAGTCGGGACTCCTAGTCTAGATGTTTTGGTCTCCCAGCCAAACATCCCACGAGACTTTGACTCTGTCTTTAATTTCGTTGTCACCTTGGTTTTAGTCGTTGCTTAGGTTGCAATCTTATTCAGAGGCGTCTCTAGGATTAGTTCACCCTGTGGGCTTAGCTAAATGGGTGGTCACCCAAACATCCCTTTTTCCCTTGGGAACGATCGGATATTATGTAATGCCAAAAAAATAAAACTTTTTAAAATTGTAACAAGACTCAATATCCCCCTCCCCCCCCCCCCCCGATAGACCTTTTTAACATGAAAATTTGATTTTTACAGAAGACTAAATTATTAATTATTATTTTCCTCGAATCAAAATTTTCTTCATGGTATTGCAGTAAATCTAATCCAAGTACTCCACAAAATGAAGGAAGAAATAATAGAAGATGTATTTATTTACAGCTAATATATAAACAGATAGTTAGACATGGATTTAAGCTATCAAGTCACAGGGAGTAATGTATTAAGTTCTACAAGTCCAATTTAACACTAGAACAGACTACCAACACACTTCCCCGTGTCGCTCCAGGTCCTCCAAACAGTTCCCTGGTATCAAGAAGGACGGCACTTAGCCCCAGACTGTTCTGACTCCCATAACCTGCAGATCTCTTTCAGCCGGATCTAAAACAGTTTTTCCTGTAGAATCAACGTGTCTTGGCCTACTGCAACAGCAAGAATGGAGTCAGATCTTTGGCAGACAAAATATGACGTTTATTGGTGATAATAAAAAAAAATGTTGCACTTCTCTCGTCAATCACATGGGTTCGTAAGTGACAAACATTCACCAAAAGAGCGGTATCAAGTATACATCCAATATATTCAATTTATCCAGTATAGATTACAAATAACGTCCGCATTACATCGGGTAACAGTGAACTTCCATAATATAGAATGATACACAATAATAATCTTTAGAAATATGTGTCTCACAAGACTAACTCATTATTGTCCGATCTCAACTAATTGAAGTGACTGAACTGACTGGCTCAACTGACTTAAAGTGACTGACTTGAACTCAAGTGAATTTTATTCATTCTAGGCCTACTTCTTGTTTTCTACAACAGGAGTTACACGTGTCTTTTCTCCCGTCTTAACCAAAGGTGAACATTTAACAATAATGTCAAACAAGACTCGTGTTGAACTGTGCTCTCATGCGCAACATCATTGTCGACGTGGAAGTGGAGTTACAACAGTATTGATAGAAATGAGGAAAAAAATGTAGACTTTTTTCGTCGCTTCAATGAGATATTCAGTTGTTGGTTTTTTTTTCTCCAATTCTGAAAACCGCGCGTCCGTCGGAAAACCCACGGCAAAACCTGTGGTGTTAAAAATAAAAAACGCAGAGTAGTTTTTCAATTAATTTTTTTTTTGTGCCAACTCGTGGTAAACACCTCCTGCGAAAGTTAGGCCTTGAAAATCAAAGGACCATCCTAGCTGAGTAATTTGAATATTTTTTTTTGTTTTGTTACTTAACAAATATTCAGACCTTTACTTACCCTTGTAACAAATCGTAACAAATGCTAATATCCCTTCTCCCCTTAGTCGTTACGTACCCTCACAGCGTTTCCCTCCCCCCCTTTACCCCCACTTTGTTGTTATCACCCTTATAGGTGTCACCTGTTTCGGCCTGCACTCCGAAGCGACGCCACTGTTCTTACTAATTAATAACTTTATCTATTTTATCTATTTTTCTTCTGTGGACATGTAGCTTCCCTGACAGGTAAGAAAAATGACCTTTCCCCGTCATCGGGGAAGATATATAATAGACTATATATAGACCTAGACAGAGATAACAGGCCTTTTGTATGATAATACCTTATGATAATATGTGATCTACTACGACATACCCAAGGTACACACACGTGATACGTAATAGACACACTGGTCAGAGTGTGTAGCTGCTTGTAGGTCACCACCATCTACATGTAGACTACAACG
>JADKLZ010079391.1:4894294-4928389 GCA_021533235.1 Biomphalaria straminea
AATGACCAGTGATGTGAAGCAACAACTTTTAAGGAAACTTCAAACTAGAAAATTTTCATTGCAAATAGATGAGTCAACATTGATTGATAATTCTTCATTACTACTTGGTTATGTGCGATATTTTGATGTTGATTTCAGTGTTAATGAGGAGCTTATCTTTTCTGAAAAACTAACCCGTGACACAAAAGGGGAATCTGTTTTTACCTTAGTAAAGACATTTTTTGCAAATAATGAAATACCTTTGCAAAATTTAGTAGCTTGTGCAAGTGATGGAGCACCATCAATGGTTGGACGCCACAAAGGCTTCATAAGTTTTATGAAAAAAGAAAATCCAGAAATGTTTATTATTCACTGTGTGATTCACAGGCAACATCTTGTTGCTAAACAACTTAGCCCACAACTTCATTCATCTTTAAATCTGATTATAAAAGCTGTAAATAAATTAAAAGCCCATGCCAAAAATGAGCGCATCTTTCAATAGCTGTGTGAAACAAATAATGAGCAACATGTTAAACTCTTATTATACACTAAGGTTCGCTGAGTTTCGTTTTGCTGAACTTTTCAATACAATTTTGGAATTTTTCAAGCAACAGGAAGATTTATCTGTTTGCAATGACTTGAAGAAGGTTAAAAAAAGATTTATTTTACATGGCAGGGATCTATCGTAAAATGAATGAAATGAACTTGCAGCTGCAAGGAAAGAAGTTAACCCTTATTGATACAAAGCAGATCATTGTCTCTTTTTCTGAGAAATTGAATCTCTTTTACCACAAAATTTCCAGAAAGGAATTTTACAATCTCCCAGAACTCGCTTTCTTGACTAATGAATTACTGCCTGAGGACATTGACGTCTATGCTACTCACCTGAAAATGCTCAAGGAAGAAATGGCAACTCGCTTCCAGTATGTCATAAATTTAAAAATTGAAACATGGATGATTAATCCTTTTGAAACAACTCACCGATGTTCAAACTGATTTGCAGGAAGAAATGGTAGAGTTGCAAAGTGATATCACCAGTGAAATGAATTTCAAAAGAGGTGGCACAGAAGAGATGTGGCTACAGCGATTTCTTCCTGTCAAATACCCAAAACTATGGTCAAAAATGGAATTGCTATTTTTAGCTTTTCCTTCAACTTACATGGCTGAAACTGAATTTAGTGCCGTTACAAACATAATGAGTAAACAAAGAAATAGACTTGATGTAGCCACTAGAGGAGACATACGCCTTGCTTTGACTAATTTAAAGCCTGACATTTCTAACATTGTTAAACTGCATGAGGCACAAGGTTCCCATTAGTTCAAGTTTAGTTATTTGTGATGAATTGTTTTTTTTTATTAAATATAAGACTAAATGTAAAATTTTAATGTAAAAAAAAATAGTAGTGTTCTATAATTTAACATCCACCCATCCATACTTCAGCCCATGGAGGGTTTTGACCTGCTTCAACACATCTCTCCATTCAGATCTCTCCTGAGCCTTTCGTCTCCACGTCCTTACCCCAAGCTGTTGCAGATCTGCCTCCACATCATCAATCCATCACTTTCGGGGTCTGGCTTTGGGTTGCCTGCCTTTTGGTTTCCGCCTGTATAAAATTTTCTTTCATCTGTTATCTGGCATTCTTTTAATGTGACCTGCCCAACGTAGTCTGTTCTTTTTTTTCTGTCACTATCGGTGGGTATTCATACAATTGAAATATAACATGGTTAGTGCGTGTCCTCCACCCTGTTTCATCTTGCATGGCAGTATTGATTTTCATAATAATTGTTCGTTACCAAGTATTTAGTAGATTTTTGGCTGTCTTTCTTATACTTTGGGTTTCACTTGCATACTTGCTGCTGGTCTTATTATGCTTTTGTATATTATTTTCTTGGTTTTCCTTAATATTGATATTTTTAATGTAAAAAAAGTTAAAGACAATCAGTTTAACTTTTTGGGTGTGTATCCTGTAAGCTATTTTTATTTTTTTTACTAATAACTTAAGATTAATTAACAATATGTAAGTTACAATGCCAATATAAATCAATACATGTTCTTTTAGTACAATTTACCTTCTGATTTAAAAAAAAAATTTTTTACTATTATATGTCCGTTAGGGGGGCGCTGGAAAAATTTTAAAGAAAAAATATACGAAAAAGGGGCGGTGGCTTAAAAAAGGTTGAAGAACACTGATATAGAGCATTCAAAGTTCTGATGCAACGGCTACTTTTTTTTTTCTAAAAGCTCAAAATCTAATTTTTAAAAATATTTTATGCAAACAGTATTTAAAGAGAAAAAACCTAATTAGTATGCAATATAAATGAAACCTACTTTAAGACAATTAATAATCTAATATACTGCACATGGTTTCACATTTTTTTTTGTTCCAACATACGAGTAACATACCAGTATTTACTCGTAAAGTAATCAACTCATAAAACAAGTGTGGCAGTTGCCTTGAACATCGGCTTTACAAGGCTAACGTTGAGAGATCAAAGCACGGAAGATGTATATTAGTTTTGTGTGGCCTGTCTGTCCGTCTGTCTGTCTGTCTGTCTGTCTGTCCGTCCGTTGAGAGATCAAAGCGGATCTGACAGGGATCCGACTCCGACGGGGGCCGCCTCTGAGTTTGTGTATCACACAAACTCTCTTTGTAATCTTGTTAGATAAGTAATTATGTTATAATGTTTGATTAAGTTAGAACCATAGACATAAATAAGTATAGACTGGAAACAGGGGCGGATTGGCTATATGGGCATACCGGGCAAATGCCCGGTGGGCCGGCACCAAATGGGCCGGTCTGGTTGCGACCAAAGAAATTTTTTTTAATGCAGACAACTTTCTAAAAAAGTTATAGTAGCAAAGACACATTTGCCCGGGCACGTTTTATTTTATTTATTTTTTTTTTTTTTACAATTAATTTTGTTTGAAATTTAATAAGTATATCAAAAATGTATATAATACACTATGCATATTATCATTTGCAAAACGTTAGACCGTACATTTAGCTGTGTAGGCCTAAGAGCGGCATTGGCTTCAATACTGCTTTGATGTCTGTGTGTTTGTGTTTGGCCTAAACGTTTTTGCTGGTCGGCATGGACTTTGATGACACTCCCACTTGGTTTTCCTCCTTCCCTACCCCGAATTTTGATGATTCCATTGGCAATGTTACCGAAAACGAGGGAAGAGGGAGAGTAAGTTAGGAAACATTCATTTAACGCAGAAAAAAAAAGGGCGACAATTAGCTCTTCAACAATACTTAATAGAAATTAACTTTTAACACACATAACCGCGACATTGCAAACCACAAAACTTATTCACAGCTCAATATATAGTTCTTTCTGCGATTTTCAAAGTAAGAGGAAGAATTCTTTTTGTTTAATTTTAATAACATAAATTTAAAAATAATATACTTCAGCTTACAAAAAAATATTGTATGTTTAAAAAAAAATCAAATCAAGATCAAGATCTAAATAATCATTTTTGCTATTTTAATTAACAGCAAATATATACTCAGTAGATCATGGAGGCGCGGTGGCTGAGTGGTTAAGCGCTTGGCTTGGGGTCCGGGATTCGAATCTTGTGAAAACTAGAATTTTTAATTTCGAGATCTTTGGGCGCCTCTGAGTCCACCCAGCTTTAATGGGAAAAGTAAAGATCGTTGTGCTGGCCACACGAAACCCTCGTTAACCATAGGTCACAGAAACAGATGACTTTTACAGCATCTGCCCTATAGACCACAAGGTCTGAAATACTCTGAAATGGGATCTTTTTTTATGCTTAGTATGAAGTCAATGACGGAAATTCGTATTCTCATTCTCTGGTTTTATATAGCGCTGTCACATCTGATATTTAATGATAGAAGATTTATATTTTTATTGGTCATATTCATATACAATTCTCGTTTTTTGAGAATGTACTAGGATGTAGAGCTTTTCACAGTAAGTGTCTAACCGTTCTGCATTCTCTAATCTTTTAATGGAATGTGTCAGACGGGAATACCCACGACTTAAGTCAAAGAGCAACATGCATGCCTAATTTTTTTTTTAAAGTAACGTCTGTAATCTATAAAAATACCAAAAGTCTCCAAAACATTTAATAATTCATTCATTTCAAACTCATTGATGCTGCTATTGTATTTTTTTTTATAGTTTTCAGATCACATAGGCCTACAGGTATAAATTAAATATAATACGTAATCCTATGAGAGCGTACTTTCAGTTTTCGATATTTTATTAAACGTTATATGTTTTGATGAGAATTAGGCTTACAAATATAATATGACACAAGGGCGTAGCAGCTGCCTCAGACCTCATTGTCTAAAACGGAAACTTAAGTTACTGCCACAGTGAAGCCAAAGAGAAAAGGCTGGGCTTAAAATCCCCCCCTTCAAAAAACCAAAAAACAAAATAAGAAAACTAGTCACACATTTCATGAGCTTAGCCACATTTTGTGGTTACTCTCCCCATCCTATACACAAACTAAAGCAAAATTATAGTTAGCATTTTCTATCAGTCGCTGGACTCCATTAATTAAGTGCCGTGAATAGCAGATTTGGTTTTTGAATTTTGTAGCTGATTAAGAACACACTAATGCACTGTAGATACCCCAGAATAAGCCTTTTTAAAGCTTAAAATACCGGAAATAATGCTTGGACCCGGGGCTCGCCACGAACCCCGCAGCGCTCCCCCAGACTCCCTAGCTGTCAATGGCGGTGTATATTGTCTTTCCACTAACTAAAGGAAGAGCCTATTTTAGGGTACAAAAAACGTCCGAAAGAATGAAAGATCAGTATGTAATGAAGATAAATTGCATACACACACACAATCACTTATAGGCTATATATGCTTTTTTTGTGACGGTACGCACCGGTACGGTGTACCGGCATCTTTTTCAATGTGGGGAAAAATATTACTATTCTTGTATTTTTACGTTTATTATTAATTTATTACTAATCAAAAGTTAGGTAATCCATCACTGAGTACATATTTTTGTTTTACAAAAAAAAAAGCACTGATACAACATATGACATGGTATTTGTGGGCCGGTTAATACGGTAATGCCCGGGCCGATTTTGATTCCCAGTCCGCCCCTGACTGGAAACAGGATCTTATTTTCATTTGGGAAGAGTCAAATATGTTTTGCGTCCTTTTCTACGTTAGAAAAAAATGGTGGCAAATGTGCTATAAATTTTAGGACGCACATTTCAGCATATCTATAACAATGATCTTTAGTTTTGAAAAATCAGGAGCTGGCGACCCTAAGGCAGTTTGCAGCACCCAGTGCTACACTCTGGCAGAACCTGCGACGCTGCTGACCCCAAACTGTATCGGCACTGCCGTTCCTTTGGATACATCAGCTGCGTGGAGAGGGGGGAACTGATGTGTGGGCGACATCGTTCCGACCACAGCTTATGCCCAGGCATTCATCTCATGGAAATGATATGATCCATAGCCGCTTCGCGACTGACGGTGGCCATAGAGAGAGAGAGAGAGAGAGAGAGTTTTGAAAAGTACAAAACTTCATTATTCCTAATATTTTGCCTTTATAGGCTACGAATGCACCTATGCCACCATATCACCAATTTCATAATGAAAGACATAGGAAAATATATATAGGCTTGTGATGTGGATCTATTTATTGTTGACATGGCTTCTTTATGTATGGCGGTCGTCTTATCGATTCAAATATTTAGAACTAGTTGACCGGCGGCATAGCATACGCCGCTATTTACCAGGGCCGGCGACCGAAGTGGGGCCCGCATTTCATAGGACACGCAATTTTATAGGACCCGCTCTAATTTAAAGTGTAAAAATGATTAAATTAAGCCATTTTATTACTTACAACAGATTCCCCGCGCCATCCTGTCGATTTAAATGAGTCCCAGGAGCACTAACACATCTATAATCAAGAAAAAATTGTATTCGTCATGTTGGAAACATGCAATGCAATTTTTAAATTTTTCATATCATACGCCTTATAGGCACTGCAACATATGCGACCGCAGTGGGCCCTGCACTTTCTTTGGTCCCGTGCTAATTTTTAGGTGTATAAATTATTAAATTGAACCATTTTATAACATGATATAACAGATTTCCCTCGCTAAAGTCAAACCTGAGAGTAATATCTATCTGTGTATTGACTGGTAGTCGTTCGTATCACACAAAACAATCTCTTCCGGCTTCCACTTTTTTAACCTTTCTTCCATTCACTACACAAATTCATAAGAGAGTTTTATGAAACAAAAATGTGTGCATTGCAATTGTGTGTAGGCCTACTTTATTTTTATACTTATAAATTGTGTTTAATCTCTAAGACTGATGATAAAGCAATTTTTACATTTTTCATAATTTGGAAATCCGAATTCAATAGTAGATATATGTGCATGTTTTCACGTTACACTTGAAGTTACTTCCTTTTTCCAGTCTATATTTATTTACGTCTCTGTTATTTTGTTTCGTGAATGAAAAAAGTGCGGTTTGGGATGCACCAATTTCCATGCACACCGCGTGCGTGCGCCATGGGATTTTCCCTATTTACTTGCCGCTTGCATGTTGTTGTTGTTTGACCTCTTACTTAGAGGATTATATATTTAAGAATTAGTTTTTAGTCAAAAAAAGTAAAAGAAAATGAGCAGAGCGTGCTCTAACGATCGTAGAACGATAAACCAATGCGGCCAAGGGATAAATCCTAAAGTTTGAAAAATCATTTTGCATCAATAAATTGAATATTTTTACACAGTAAGTCAGTCAGTCTATCCAAGTCTATCCTATCCGATCTCTAAACACTAACTAATGCCAACTTAGTTTAATTTTATTTCTATCAATTATCTGTTTTAGATCTACACTAGATCTAGATTCTGTCTTAGATCTACACTAGTTCTAGATCTAGATATTGCTATATATAAATATATAGATTATATCTATCTTATCTTATATAATACAGACACGTTACTTCACAAAAGAAGATGATTACGTCCTACCCGTCATGCATTCAGTCATGCATATTTAGGCCTACCAGTGACTTAAATTCTGCCAAGTCTCTGGTTTTCCTGGCTAGCTCAGGCAAACCATTCCATGCTCTAATGGCACTAGGGAAGAAAGAGCATTTGTACAGATTTGTCCTAGCATATGGGACGAGGAATGTGCCTTTATCTTTGTGTCTTTCTGAGTATTTTATTAAGTTTTGTTTTTGTATTTGGAGATTATGGTTCAGTGTTTTGTGTATAATCTAGATCTAGTAAGTAGTCTTTTTTTTTTTTTACTAGAGTCTTAGTCAGAGTCTAGGACTAAAATTCTAGATCTAGATATCTAGATCTATACTAGAGTCCAGTAGCGGTCTTAGGGGGTGTATATTTACTTTACCAATTGCCATTTAAGCTCTTAGCTTACATTTCTTGTTTCGAAATACCGTTCAGTTTCGGTATAGACAGCCGAGTCTAACAGGCTATCATTGTTTAACAGTTCACAATAAAAACACATGTGGAAGCAACCAATCCTAATTGTTTATTTGGTATATAATAACGACGTCTAATCGTTTATTTGGTATAAAAAAACGACGTCTTATCGGAATTTTTAAGGAAAATATGTAATGATAAAGTTTGATCTACTCTTTGCATTATGAATAATTGTAAATGAAAGATTCATTTATAACATTTGTAGTAGGCCTATCATAAATGCAACTTTTAACAAATAGATTTTTTAACGAAAATAGTCAGTGCTTTTTTTTTTCCCGTCACACCGGTACGGCGTACTTCATTTTTTTTCAATATGGGGGAAAATTATTAATTTCCTTGAATTTTAGCGTTTATTATTAATTTTTTGGTCGTTGAAAATTAGGCAATCCATCACTCAGTACCGGCACCTATTTTTTTTTAAAGCATTGCAAATAACTAAACAATTAGCCTATTATTCTCTACTGTCGCTGATGATACGTTCTAAGACCGCACGCGAAGGTCAGATTTTCGCGGTAGGCTATTTGATTTCATAAACGTGTAATATTTTCGGATATAAACAGTATCACCAGTTGATGTGCTTGTATAGCTATTTTGGAAAATCAGCTTTTAGCTAGTTTTTCCAATAGGCATGCATTGACATAGTTTGGCCGTGGGAAAATCTGTGTCAACGTGTTGAAAAAACAAAAAAAAAACGCAGGAATATTTTTACCGGTCTTATATAAGAGGAAAAGACGCTATTAGTTTTGTTTTTCTGTCCGTACGTTCGTTCGCCCGTTTAGATCTCGTAAACTAGAAAAGATAATAAAAATCCGACATCATAATATTTTAGACATTCAGAGTCCTAATGTAACGGCTTCTTTTTTCTTTTCTAAAACAAAAAAATCTAATTTTTTAAATCACTTATGCAAGCAGTTTTCTTTAAAAAAAAAAACACATCACTCTTGTAATTATCCACTATTGAAAGTAACAAACACTTGATGCCCTTTAATATAGGAGATGACCCTTTTTTAAACAGGTGTACTCAAAAGCTTTTATGTTTTATTTTGTATTTATTTTTTTTTTTACATTTGTGTTGCTAACGACTACATTTACACAAATAAAAATGTTTACTTTTTTTAAAGAGAAAATATCTATTTAGTATGTATATAAATTGGACATAATTTAAAACAGCAATTAATAAGTAGTTTTTCCTATTATTGCGTTTTATAATTCGGTAGAAGAAGTAGACGTCGAACTTCACATTCACTTTCACTTATACATAGGTCTGCTGGACCGGTGAGGCACCACACAAGATCTGTCAACCTTCTTTCTCCATTCTACTCTGTCATTTGTCTTTGATAGAATTTCATTCTGATGTTCTTTCTGAAAATATTGAAACCTGCCTTTTTACCTGCCTGGGTGGACCACATCGGAGGCGATTTTGAGTTCGTATTTCCACACAAACTGTCTTTGTAATCTTGCTTTTATATAATTTTTTTTTGAAAACCCGTGATACATCCCTTCCGCAAAAGTCGGGTCTGTGAAAGTGAATGGACCACTGTAGCTCCTATAGCACACGTTATTCTTATATAACATCCTATTGGCTTCAATTTGCAGAGTGAGAGAGGAGACATAATATTAGTAGTGCGCGAGTGTTTTCTTTTTTTATTCGCATCTGTTAATGAAGAACAATTAAAATACAATAGCCTTTAAGATGCACTTATACAGCCAATAGTAAACCAACGTAATGTTCTATGTTTTGTTACACAAATAAGGCCCACAGCTTTGAGGCGGACACACTAGAGACAGTTTAGCCCGTTAGCGAAATGTGGTATGATGTATATATATATATATATATATAGTCATTATAGTCAACCTTTACGGCTAAGGGCCCCGCACATGACGCTCGCCCGGGGCCCCGCGCACTGCTAGGGCCGCCCCTGCTAGAGTCTGTATAGTTTAGATCGCCTAAAAATGTTGTTGATCGAATTTTGACAACAAAAGAATGTGTTCAATGTCTTCAGTCTAGATCTAAACTTAGAAGCTAGTTAAATTAATAGTTGGAAAGATAATCATTATGCCCGCCTGACATAGATTTAGTAGGAAATATTACAAATATAATATTAATAATACAGAAAGGGTTCTATTAATTACATAGGTTATGACTAAAAAAAACAAGCTATAAATACTTTTACTTTTATACTGCTCATAACTGTTGTATAACTAAATCTAAATAATTTGTTCTTCATCGGCCAGTCTATAGATCTAGAATGTCTAGATCTAGACTCTATATAATAAATGGTTTTTTGTCTATGGTTAGAACTGAATAAAAGTTACAGTTTCTTAAAAGTCAATGTTTTTACTAAAAGTCAATGTTTTTACTAAAAGTCAATGTTTTTACTAAAAGTCAATGTTTTTACAACTTCTTAACAGAGTTAAACGACTTAAACTTAAAAGTGTTTCAAATGAAAAAAAAAAACCAACTAAGTTCTAACGTGGGTCCCAAGCCCTCAACTGAGTCATACTCATACTACTCATAGATAGGCCCAAGCTTAATGAACTCCATCGCGCCATGGATGCTTCGCCACTGCTTAAGAGGTATAGTAATCTATGGATCTGTGCTGTTTACAATGTTGACATGAGAAAAGATTGAAATGATTTAGATCTAGATCTAATTTTAAGAAATACACTTTGCGCTGATTGTTTTTTACTTTGACACATCAAAATACAAAAGAAGGCCCATTGATTTCATTAAATAATAAAACTAACCTTCAAATTTGTGTTTCAAAATAAATCAAAAGCATTTTTTTTTTACATAAATTGGTTCCATATAGCGGTATCTGCGGATTCAGATGTCCTGCTTTATAATCCCATTCATTTATAAAATTTAAACAAATCGGGTAAACCCGTTTTAATTGTACTTTATATCCTATTCATCTATCACTCCTTTCGTTTTTAATATATATAAATTTATCGGCTTCGGGAACTGTCACTCCCCTTTTAAAAAACGGAGACAGCATTCAATAAAGTTTAATATCGGTACCGTACCATAGATTGTTTAAAAATATTAAAGTACGTTAGCCTTAGTGGACTCAGGATTTTTTTTACAGTGAAAGAAAAACTGCAACTATAGCTCCAAATTTTAAAGCTATAATAGTAGGCCTATAATGAAAAATATTGGAATTTTGTCATACATGTTTTTTTTTTGTCAAAGAAAAATATTTTACACCATTTATCTTATGTAAAAAAGTGTTTAGTAGTGAATATTAATTGAGTTTAATTTTTCTATTTGTATAAGCTATTAACTATTTAATATTCTGTATTATATACAGGACATTAAGAAGGTATACATTTTTCTTGAGGAGATGACCAAGATGATGCCTAGGAATCTAACAAAGACATGATGGAAGCACTATAAATGCACAGATGTATTCTTGCATGGCTTGAATGTTACAACATGCTATGTCAAGTAAGCAAATTATGATGTACCGGTAAAAAGAAAAAAAAAAATTCCTCTTTCAGACATTGCGATCAATTGGACAGATGATGTAAAGGACATGTGTTTTTTGGACACACAGTTACCGATGGTGTCATGTGGTCAGCACAATGACCAACTTCCTTTGTTTTTTCCCCAGCTATGTCAGATACTAATCATTAGAGCTGGGTCACAGCCAATGGGAAATCCCAAAAATCGAAGTGTTCACCAGGATTTCAACCTAGTACCGTTGTTTTTAAAAGCCAAGCACTTTGTCAATCAACTATGGTACTGCACCTACAATTAGTGATGCAAAGAACAAAAAATTGTTAATGACATTTTATGTGTGTCTTGAAAATAATTGCCTATTATTAATTATGGGAGAACACTTCAGTATAATGACTAAAGCATTATGAGTAGTTTACAGTGTTAATTTATGCTTACAAAAGGCATGGGAGTGACAGAAAGAATGTGTGTTAATAAAATGGTGGTCAAGTTTGTTGTATTTGTATTACATAATAGTTACCTTGTAGAAGTGATAAGAATGCTGTGTAGAAATTGTTAAACCAGTACCGGTAAATAAAAAAAAAATTTTGTAAGTTTTGATCTCTTTGTGTAGCAAATAAGCTGCACTCTTTTATCATTTCTTCCAGTATACTATATCATTTATTGAATGATACCGGTATTAAGGATCTCCGGAATAAATATATTTTAGTACCAGTATAATTCCTTACATCTATAAATAGAATAATAATTAAATTAGTCCTGTTGTTTTATTGTCAAAAGATTGTAATGCCTATATAGGTTATGACTTTAATAAATAAGAATTATTTATTTGTATTATATACTGCTCATAAATGCTGTATAATAAAATACATAAAATTGCCAATCACAAATTTTCGTTTCACAAAGCTTTTATTATCCAGTCTATATTTTTTATTTCTTTGGATCAGACACTTTTAAACTTTTTTTTTTTTTACCAAAAGAACTTAAACTTAAAATCTTACAGTGAATAAACTTATCCGCTTGTAGCATGCTCAAAATAAAAAAGCAATTCCAGATTTAAGGCAGTGCGCCAACCCAGGTCCTTGCCCTCTCCATAATCTCAAAAATATACTTTAAAAAACTAAAATATCAAAATTGATTATTTTTTAAAGGGGGAAAATGACATTCGGGTATTTTCATTTTGTCATTCTAAAATATAACATACTTTTAGAGGCAAGTAGGGGCCTCAACATAAATAGTGAAATCTAAACTAAAGAAATGTTAACATAGCAAATAATGCATCACAAGTAGCAAATAATGCATCACAATTACACGTGAATAAAAACAATGCTTCATGTTCATAACTGAATGACTTTTATTGATCATAAGGCTTTTTTAAAAATGTTTTTAATGTGCCTATGAACCCTGTATAATAAATAAATTAATATTTTCAATTGAAACCTTTTCATGAATTAATAAATTCACATTTTTGTGTTTCATACCATAACATGATCTAAGGCTTACCTAAAATTTGTACTAAAATTATTACAATAAAACTTATTGAACACTTTTATTTCTATATAGATCTCATTATGTACTTAAAACCAATTATAAATAAAGATGGTAAAATTGACTTTTTAATTACTATTATAGGGTACCACTATTTGATCTATTAAATTTGGATTTACATACAGTACTACAAAAGTATAAATTGAAATATTGTTTAGTACGATATTTACAGCAATGTCACATTACAATCATTAATAATAGAAACATATACTTTAAAAAAAAAAGAGATAATGTTAATAATTACATTACAAAAATAAATAAATAAATTAAGACATAGTTTCCAAGCATTACATATTTTGTCAAACAATAGCCAAATGAACCATTGACTGAATGAGGTAGATAAAATCTTTAAACATTCCTCTTCTTCCTGATTGTATTGAGCTATTACGTAAACATGTACCATACAATTTTATTTCTCAGCTAACACATGAATAAAATATGATACCACAGATTAGATTCTTAAGTTTTGCTAACTAAGCATCTTTGATACAGATCTGTTAAATATCTCTATCCTTAATAGAGTAGATTTGTTTAGCCTTTTTGTCCCACACATTACCTCGAATAAACTTAGCCTTGTTTATTTCTTCCAAATCACTGGGACTAAACTCACTGAAGTTACTTTTTGGAATTCCAGAAAGAAAATAATTGCTAACTTTACAAAACAAGTCAAAATTGCTTGAAACATCTAATCCTCCCTGACTTTGTGCGTCCAACAACTCGATAGGTATGCTAAAATAATAACACAGTGATCATTACAATTTTTAACTCTGCCCCATTCTATAGCTGCATTGAGTGACTCTGATAAATAAAATCCAAATTTGTGTGAGAAATCTTGTTTGGGAGAGCCTCTACCTAAATCAATACCTCTACAGAGAATTCCATCATCTGAGCCATTCAAACAATGCAGAGGAGTACCGAGAAAATAAAGTTGATTTTTATTATTACCAAACTTTTGTGTTAGTAGCACCTCTGTCATTTTTCTTGTGCTTGATGCTTTATAAAGCTCAATGTTCTGTAGGACATCAGTTGTTTGAAAATATAAATTTCTATTATTTATGACAGCATTACTAGGTATCCATGTGTCAAAATTTGAAGGTAACAAGACATATTGAGCCTGGCTTATGAAGATATGAGAATATAAGTATGTTTTGATGTGGTATTTAAGCCCAATATAAAGAGTTCTGCATTCCCATCATTTTTTTATCCAATCTGGCATGTATTATTTTAGATACATCTGGATCAATACCAAGTTGTATAAAATTGGTTTCATGATTAAAGAGGTCAGCATCTGAGGCAGATGTAATTTTTATCCAATTGATTTCTAACCAAGTTAAGAAAAAGTAAATCAGATTTTCATGCTGAAGGGCAAATTCATCAAGGCTTGCAAGATTTGATGCTAACTCATTATTTAAACCAAAGATGGCACACTGATAATCACAATCTTCAATTTGAATCCATATGATCTCTTTCTTTAAATGATCTAGCAACTCCACTTGTTTGAAAATTTCAAATTCTAGCTTTTGAATGGCTGTGATAACCAAATTTTCTGGATAATACAAGATGTTGCGAACTATTTCTAGAATCGATGTCTGCTCTTGTACATTTTCCAGTTTCCTTAAAGCCTAAAAAAAAAAAAAAAAAAAAAGACATGTACCAGTATTTTCAATTATGAAGTGATGAACACTGTAATGTATTTCAAAATGTAAATTAATGTGCTTAAAAAATTATGGCACAAATAAATAAAATAAATATTTATGACATTACTTCTAAATCTCCATTCTGCTCAATTTTGTGACAGAAACATTTGGCTAGTAATGCTATGGCTTCAGCCTCCTGGAATTCATTAGTCTCATCATCATCAAACACATTAATATTCTTTGCTGCAGTTCTGCACATATTTAAAAGTTCATTTTTTTCCTTGCCTGAATACTGTAGTCCATTAAAATTAATGCCTGTGCCAGTAGCTTTTCCAATGTAAATCAAAGAATGAAATAGTAATTCTTTGAGCTGTTAAAATATACAATATAAATATAAACTCATGTTTTGTTCATGATTCCATTGAAATTCTACATCATCTTTTAGCAGCTTTCTTATTGGAGCATCTGCTTGACTTAGATTAGGAATAAATTTTGCTAGGTACTGAATTAAACCTAGAAATCTTCTGATTCCATCTTTGTCTTGAGGAGCTGGCATGTCAATAATTGCCTTTATCTTTGCTGGATCTGGTTCTAAACCTTTCTCTGACAAGATATGGCCCATTTAAGGTACTCTGTTTTGCATTATCTTGCACTTGTCATAGTTCAGCTTTAGATTGAACTCCGCTGCTCTTTGCATGATTTGTTTCAATATATGATCATGATGCTCAACATCTCTACCAGCTACTAGAATGTCGTCTATGATGACATATGCTCCTTCAATACCTTGAAGCATTCCATCCATAATTCTTTGGTAAATTTCTGGCGCTGATTTGATTCCAAAAGGTAATCGTAACCATCTATACTTTCCCAGAGGTGTGTTGAAAGTAGTGAAAAAAAAGATTCTCGTTCAAGCTTTATTTGCATAAATCCTGACTTGGCATCGAGTACTGAGAATATTTTCGAGTCTGGAATGTTAGTGATCACATCTTCAATAGTTTTCATCGGGTGATGTTCCCGTCTGATTGCTTTATTGAGGTCTTTTGGATCAATACATATTCTCACTTTGTCATTCCTTAACGAAACAACCATGGAGCTAACCCATTCAGTAGGTTCATGCACTGGAGTAATGAATCCATCAGCCTGCATTTCTTTAAGTTTCTCTTCAACTTTCTGGCGTAACGATGCTGCTAAGCGACGTGATGGATGGATAACTCATTTAGAATTTTCTTCTAACTGAATCTTGTATTCTCCTGGCAGTGTTCCAGTTGTTTTCAGCATTTCAGGGAATTCTCTTTGTAACTCGTCTTCTGCCTTGGATTCTATGCTGTCTATCCGTTGTAGTAGTCCTAAACATTCTGCTGTGTCACCACTCAAAATAATCTCTCGATTAAGGTCTACAACCTCTTGTGTATTATTCTTCAAAGGTGGCACCACTGCTCCTAAAGTCTTAATGACGTGATTAGTATAAGACTTGAGTGACTTTGCTGAATAAGCAAGTTTTACTTTGTCTTTGAGCTTTTCAAACTCTGACTTGACAAGAATGTTACACCTGGCTCCTGTGTCGATGCGGAAAATTAATGTCTTGGCATGCACGACTAGTTTTACAGTCCACTTGTCTTCAATGACATTGAGGTTCTCAACTTTACCCTTCTTAGACTGGCTACTTGCAGTGCTAATAGGTACAATATTTTCATCACTGTGGCTGTCATCTTCATCTTCTACCAGATTAACGATGCGTCTTTTTCTGCACATTTGATACCAGTGGTTTTTCTTCTTGCAGAAATTGCATGTGGTTCCTATTGCTGGACATTTTCCCTTTTCATGGTTCTTGCCGCATTTACTACATAGCCTTTCTGAGTTGTCTTTAGACTTTTGTTTGAGTACATTGTGTGACTGTCTCTTGATTGCTAGAACTTCTTGGCCCCTAAACATTTTCACTTGGCTTTGCGACATCTCATATTGTTGTCCTGTTTCTATAGCCTTGCTAAGGGTCAACTTATGTCCCTGATCAAGTAGTCTTAATTGTACCTTTTTGTGTATGACTCCACTAATGATTAAATCAATTAGCATATCATCTGGATTATCATACTCACAGTCCATAATGAGAAGCTTTAAGTCTTTAACAAAGTTATCAAAACTTTCTTTTTCTTCCTGCTTTCTCTGATGTGCTCTAAATCTAGACACTCTTTTATTTTGTCTTGGCCTTATGTAGTCTTCTATTTTCTTTCATAGCAATTGCGAATCTCCCTCTTCACTATCAGTAATATTTAGAGTTTTGTAAACTTCACGGCCTTGTTGACCTATCCACATTCCCAGCCATCCGGCTTTTTGTTTACTATCGGCACCAGCTAACGGTCCTTTGAAACAAAAGCTCACCTGCTGTTGGAATCTTAAAAACTCTTGATACAGATCTTTAGCATTCCAATTCAAGATTGATTGATTGATAAAAAGAAGCCATTATTAGATTACTAAAAACCTTTGTCTGGACAGCTTTTTAAGTTTACCTCTGACACCATGTAGAATATTTGTATTACACAAATAACAAACTAGTGTTTAAGAGGGAAGACATATTAGGAACCCCATTTATTACGTAAACACCAGCGGTGCTGCACTGACGCGCTAGTGTGCAAATGTACATATAATACTATTATGTTACAGGAATTAGATTACTTTGTACTGGTAAATTAAATATAAACAAAACAATAACATACAAATGAAATACATTTTTTTACAATCATGTCTGACAACACTCAATGCATAAACTAACCTCAGAAGGTTTGACAGCTACTGGGGTCCCTGTTTCTTTACCGACAGCTACTGGGGTCCCTGTTTCTTTACCGACAGCTACTGGGGTCGCTGTTTCTTTACCGACAGCTACTGGGGTTGCTGTTTCTTTACCAATTGCTGCCATGGCACATTGCATATATTTGATCAACAGTGAGATCCTTGTATTATTGCAATCTAACAATTATATTTTAAAAAAAAAACAGCTTACTGGTAATACAAAAAAAATACTTTTTTCAAACAGAGCTTTATTAAGTGTATCAATTAGTTTGATATATAGACTAGACTAAGAAAAACTAGATCTTTGTGATTAGAAATAATTTTTTTTTACCAATTGTTTTCATTTAGCACAATCTCATGCTTTTATCTTTTGTCAAGAGCAGGGGGTGTGTAAGATGTGAGATTGTGTGTGTGTGTTTATTTTATTAGTTGTGAATGGTGAACTGTTTTGGCACGGGTTTGCAATGGGGGACAATTAAGGTTTTCTAGCGGTCAGTCAAGTTAGTTGGAGAGCTGACCTGGTCTGAGTAGGATGTTTTGATATTGTTGGCTGAATTGCCTAGATTGAGAGATATTGTTTATGCATTGATAATGAATATTTTGGGGTAATATGATGTTCTTTCATTTAACTATACTACTGTTATTATTATTATTAAGTCTTGAGTAAGCGCCCTAGAATATGTAGTTCGGGTACATTTATATACTCTAGTAATGCTGATATGTATCTCATATTGTTTGTATAATAAATTGTAAATATTGATTCTATACTCCTTTGTTGAGTGGTACTTTTGTACATGTTAAATGTCTGCAGGGTGTAAATCCTACCCTAGTACAATGTGCCTATATAATACGAACCACCCAAGAGTTTGTTAAAATTTCTCAACATAATATGATCCTAGCACTTATCTGGGCTAGTTGGAAAGAGGAATGGAGAGAAAGAAAGGGGTACCCGGGTGATCACTTTTAAAATATATTGTAAAGGGGGGAGTGGGACGACCAGAATTCCTAATACTCAGCTAAAGGTTTTTTGGGCCAAAGCGGTAGCCAATTTGTTAGCAAAGAGTTTGTGTACATTTTGTATAGTCATATAGTGTTTCTATTTCATGTTCGTGTTCACTAAGCCTCTGATGAGACTTATAAAAGGGACTAAATCAGCTTATAAATACCACTTCCTAGTTCAAAAATACGGTACCAAACAAAATGATTAATTACAGTTACCAATGGTTAATTAACCCCTCAACTCAATAAAACATTAGGAAAATGGAACAGACACAAAATAGAGCAGTGAGATTCATAACAAACGAATATTCACATTTGACTAGAGTAACACCTTTAAAAAAATCACTAAATTTAGAAAGCCTTCAGGATAGAAGACTCAAAAGTAAAGTACCAATTATACACTAAACACTGAACCATAATCTTCGAATACAAAAACAAAATTTAATAAAATATTCAGAAAGACACAAAGATAAAGGCACATTTCTCGTCCCATATGCTAGGACAAATCTGTACAAATGCTCTTTCTTCCCTAGTGCCATTAGAGCAAGGAATGGGTTGCCTGAGGTAGTCAGGAAAACCAGTAACTTGGCAGAATTTAAGTCATTGGTTAATATGCATGACTGAATGCATGACGCTTAGGACGTAATCATCTTTTTTGAAGTAACACCTGTATTATATAAGATCAGATAATTAACGAAATTTTTAAAATTGATTCTTGTGTTGTCAGGTAAAAGAATAATTGTAAAAGTTTTAAATTAGGTGTGTGAGAAATAACCTACAAACTTTTGATAAGCAGTAAATAGCTTCTTTGTAAAGATATATAATGGTAGTACAAGTTTATATTATAAAAGAAAATGCTATAATTATTTTAGAATATCTAGATATTCAAATTCAGAGTTACTCTAATAATTGGATCTAGAGCAGTGGTCTTCAAGGGGTGGGGGACACCAGCTGGGATGTATAAAAAATGGTGGGTGCTGTGAGCGAAAGGGGGGTTGGCAGTGCATGGGAAAAAAAGAGGCCCCCAGAAATGAAAGAAGAAACTGGAGGTGCACTGAAACAAAAGGAATGTACAATTTCTCTTCAAAGTTAGGGCTGGCTAAGTACAATGTAAAGATAGCCTAATTATAATAAGCAATGATTTCTTTTTTTTTTCTGTGAAATTTGACAATATCCAAGAACTAGTTCAAGATATCTAGAATATATAATTTATGAATGAAAGAAAAAGTATAGAGGCTGCTAATTTGAAGTCAGCGACCATGATCCCATGCCCCCTGCAAATGATCACGCCAGGTGAGCTGGCGGTGAGGAGAGATATATACAATAATCTAAGAGTGTAGTCACCTTTCAAACAGGCAGTGGATTGAAGGAGGAGAGAGTCATGAAAAGAATTGAAAAGAATTATATTTATAAGCATCTATGCGAGGGAGAGAGTGTTAAAGTGTAATAAAAAAACATCCAAATTATGAAAACAAGAAAATGATCCATGGATGGGAATTAAGAGAGAGAGAGAATACATGTCTAGTATGTAGACTAGTTGAAAATATCATTTTTTTATTAAATTATAATAATTTTTAGATCTAAAATCATTAAAATATAATTAATTAATTTTTAGATATCTATAATCATTAAATTATATATTATAATAATTTATTTATAAATCTATAATCTAGGCCTATATAGGTGTAATATAGATTTATTTCTGTTTGTTTCTACAAATAGATTATATATATATATAGGTATATATAATATACATAGGCCTATCATATGTATAAATAAACTCTATACTATATACATTTTAGAGAGAGAGAGAGAGGCAATAGACTATAAATACTCTAGGACTCTCATAGGGAGATGAAATAAAAAAAATATCTTTGAAAAAACAATTTTTCGTTCCATTAGTAGATCTACATCATTAAAATACTTTAAAAACAAAATGTACTGCAGCAGGGGTAAACGACTGTATAGAAAATACAAAGAACATGCCTCGATAGAGAACAACATCGGACAGATAAGTTACCTTAAGACTCTTTTGTGTTAATTGTTTGTTATTTTTGTTTGTTTTGTAGCTGATGAAGGCCTCGTGGCCCAAACGTCCTTTGTTTTACTTGGTCCCGCAGGGTACATTTATGCATGTTCTTTGTATTTTAAAATACTTTGAAAGAACTTTCCAATGCCAATGGTGTAATTAAATTTTGACTTTAAGTTTAAGTTGAACAGTTAGAAAGTCATGATTTTTTTTTTTTTTTGTGGCGTTTTGACCTAACATTATATATATAGATATATAGATCTAGGTTGACATGGAACAAGAAGATGATATATAGCGTCTCGCAATAATAAAAAAAAAAAATTACCTAGATCTAGATCTACTCATCTAGAATCTAGACTAGTTCCTGCGCGAAAATCGGTGTTCAGATATTTTTTTGACAATGATACAATCTGAATCTGTTAATCTCAGAATCTGAAGTGAATCTCACCTGAGAGGCTGAATCTAATGGAATACCATCTTCGAGTTTTTTACAAAGCCAAAGAGAGTCGAAGTGCCGTCGCGCATCTTTTTTCGCGCATGGTGCAATGTGGAGAAATCCATGATGGTGCCAAAGAAGAGATTTATTCCGCCAGTCACTTGGATCGACCTTCATTGAGTGTAAAACTTTTGTACACTCTATTTGATTAGATGTGTCAAAATTTTATCCATTTTCTGACTATCTGATATAATAGATAAAATTTTCCCGAATAAGAGATCGTCACAAAAGTTGTGTTTTTTTTTCGATCACCCTATAAAATGACACTTTTTTTTTTTATAAAAAAAATAGGATCTAAATTCCGAAATTAGAATGTTTCAGTGTTTCTGTGTTTGGTTTATTTACACTAAATCTGGATGAAGACCTGTCTACCGTTCCGCTAATGCGTATTTGTTACGATATACTTACTTGTAAGAAATAAAAATAGGAGGCCTAATACGGTTTTGTCACTACGCATTTCTACTTGTTTTTTTTTTTTTTTACTATTATGCTTGAAATGACTATAGGCACACACGTCTCGTGAGAAACAAAGAAAAAGTTTATATTTGTAATATTGTAAATAAAATGACCAAAACAAAACTATAGCCTAAACTAAAATCAAATAGATCTAGAGCTAGATTTTATTGTACAATTGATATAAAATAAGAATAAATAATAGAGTCGGATCCCTGTTAGCTCCGCCTATTCGCAAGATGTTTCGGATGTTCCTTCTAAGTTGAAAATAATTAACTTCTCGCTGGACGACGGAGGATGGTGAGAAGGGTATTAACCTGCCTTATCTTGATGTTTGAGCACTAGACTTTAGTTCGGATTTATCGTTGGTCCCTGGCTCAATTTCTGTATGCTCCCATCCTTAAACTATCGCAATATTTCTGAAAGAACAGTAAAGGTTAAATTATATTTTCAATATTATATTTGCTTTTTTTTTCTAACCGTGACGGACAGACCAACCAACAGACAAAACGCACAAAAATATGCTTCTTTCATTCTAATGGGGGCACTAAACAATGTTTTTTTTTTAAATCTGATTTTTTTTTTTAAATTAAGAAATTAGTTAGAATCATGTCATTGCCGGGCTTTACGCTAGTACACGAAAGTCGCTGCTAAAAGTTTATTTTAAAAAATTATGATATCCACATGTGTAGGGCATTTCTTATAGTAACATTTCCTCCCTTACATTTAGGTAATTGTTTTAGAATTGGTGTTTTGTTATTAAAAAATCGCTTGCATAATTAAATTTATAAATTAAACGGTTTCCTTTTTTATCGTATCTCTTCTAGTCTTGGCGCTCTGAGTGTGACAGACGGACATTTTGCACAAACCTAATAGCGGCTTTTCCCCTTACGGTGGCCGCTAAAAATACTTCAACAAAAAAAAATAATTAAAAATTACCACTCAAAATGTTATGAGCGTTGTCAAAATGGGTTTTGAGTTTTAACCTCCCTTCATTGGGGTTTAAAGCTAAAACAAATACCTCTTCAATATAAAAATAGCAAATTACTCACCCACTTCCTCCTAATGGCTTTTTTTTTTTTTTAAAGTTTAAAACCCTCCACATGGTTTTGAGTTTAAAATCCCCATACAGAGGGTTTTGAGGTTAAAAACCCCCTCTTCAATTTTATTCTCAAGCAAACTACTGTCACCAAATTATAGGAGCGTATCTAAATGGGGTTTTGAATTTGTTTAAAAAAAAAACTCTAGAGATTTATAGTTAATGATTTTGACGATAAAACCTTTCATTTCGAAATAAAATCTAAAGTTAAATGCAGTCACCTAATTCCAAGAGCGTAGTTAACAGATGTTACACATTTCTTCCAGTGTCTAGGCTACATAAAGTGCATTGAATAGTCATTTACCTAAATTGAAAAATACTAAATGTGGCTCCACAAAGATCCTATGCCGAACTTGGAGTCGACCCCTTAGTAAGCTGACAGAGCGTCGCTTGAAGCTTGCGGGACTTGTTCTCCGACAAAATGAACTACGCGTACTAACGGTTGCGATGACATGGAGGCCATTAGGAGGAAAGCGCAAATAGGGAAATCTTGGCGCCACACTTTCATGGAGGACCTCAGTGCATGTGGGAAGATGCTTCAGACATTGCTAGGGACAGATTTTTGTGGAAGTAGCTTGCCGCCCGAAATGCCGAACGGCACGGGAGGATATAAATAAGTAAGAAAAGAAAGATAGGGTTTTGAAATAAAACTTTTTAATTGCACTGTAGATGCCTCAGAATATACATTTTGTTGGCTTCCAATACAAGAAATAGTGCTTGGCGGCGGGGCTTCGCCCGCGCTGGGGGAGCTCCCATCGCTCCTCCAGACTCCCTTGCTGGCAAGAGCTGCGAGCCAACAATTTTTCAACTAACTCCATGAAGAAACTATTCTAGGACAGAACAAAAGTCTTCCGAAAGGTTGAAGGGGCAGAGTGTAATAAGTTATGTAGGCTACATACACACACTTATTTTTTGCGGGGCTCCCCCCCCCCCGAAAAAAAATCCTGGCTACGTCCATGGTATCTATTGTCTACCCTTGCAGCTAAGGGCCCCGCACATGACGCTCGCCCAGGGCCCCGCGCACTGCTAGGGCCGCCCCTGGAGTCTATAGATCTACTAGATCTATGGACACTATGGTCTATACGGCGAAAACACATGATCATGAAGAGTTGCAGATCTTTACTTATCTTTAATTAAAATCTGGAATGTTAGTAAGTATAAAATATAACGAAATAAATTTAAGATTTACAAGAAAATAAAAACAAACTGAGACTTGATTCCAAAACACGTTGAGTAACCTATTTGTAAAGATTATAGAAGCCGTGTCTGTGTGTCTGGAAAAATTTTAGAACATGTTTTTTTTTTTCCTACTTTGATTCAAGTTGAGACTTGTACCCACTAGCGGATGCAGAACTTTGGAGTGGGGGGGGGATTTTGTTTTCCTAACCCTAACGCCCAGTAAATCCTAACCCTAAGCATAAATGGAATGCTAAAAAAAAAAGCAGTGTTTCTCATCCTTTGATGAAAAAAAAGCACTAACAAAAAAAACATTATATTGAAGCCTTTCTCTTGACAGCGAAGGGGCCTGGAGAAGCGCTTTAAGTTCCTTCACTGGGGTCCGGGGCAAAGCCCAGAAGCTAAAAACGTTTTCTTGCATTCTTCACAACAGAAACGCATTCTCTTGATATCTACAGCTCATTATTCATCATATAAAAAAAACTTTTTGAATAATATTTTTCTTGAAAAATATTCTAATATAAATTTACTACATTGCAAATACAACCGATTTGTTCTTGAAATAAGATACCTAACATATTGTTACGAATCTCACTATCCAGGCTCTCTGCAAACTGCACCATACACCAACTGAAAGAACTTGACAACTCCGGGCTCCAAAGTAACGTAATAGTTTAATTTAATGTCAATAAAGAACAGCCAATATTGTACAATTGGCAACACGTATACTGTAGCTTTCCGATAACACCGTACCGTCGTATCAACTCTTGCACTGGCCTCTCCCTCTCGTTCCGGGCTTGCACTGGGTTCAATAGTTCAGGACTGACTTCACACACTAGGCTCGTTGTGTAGAACTCGATCACAGACCAAGATCAAGAGGCCAGCCGTCTCAACTGTACTTTACAGTACTCCGCACTGAACCGTCGTAATGCTCCGTACAGAACCCCACCGCTGAACTGTACTGTAGTCGAACGTGCTCTGAACCTTCTGTCGTGAATCCTTTTCTGAACCGTCTTGACTGTGACACCTCCGCTCTTTATATAGGGTCCCTGCGATTCGGGTAGGCTGACTACACACATACCACTAGCCCGTCTGTGCCACCACCAATATTTAGATTAAGACTTCGAGGATCGCCACCGAAAAAAAATGTAATCTAAAATTATTTTTTAAAAAAGCTCATTTGTGATATATCTATATAGGCCTACATAATGCTCAAAGTCGACAAGTTCAAAAGTTCAAACACACAACAAGTAAGCAACAAGTAAATGGAAAGATCCCATGGCGCAGCATGGTGTGAATGGAAAATGGTGTATCCAAATCCGCACAATTTTCATTCACAAAATAGCATAGCATATTTTTTTTTACTTTAACTTTACAAAAGATTTTAATAATTTCCGGAGATTTCCAAGACATTTTCATAGGCCTATATTTAATATTTCAGGAGATTTCCAGGGGCCGCGGGAAATCTGTTATATGTTATAAAATGGTTTAATTTAATAATTTATACACCTAAAATTTAGCACGGGTCCAAAGAAAGTGCGGGACCCACTGCGGTCGCATATGTTGCAGTGCCTAAGGCCTGCCCTGCAAAATAGCGGCGTATGCTAGGCCGCCGGTCGACTATACTATATTAATAAATGTTGATTCAAAATTCAGGACATTTTTTTTTTATCAAAAATAGTTTTCTCTTCACAGCATTGACTGTATCGTTTAATATATATCTCATGTATGTATGGTCATGCTTAAAGGCCCACTCTTTGAGATGCAAACAGTTAAAACACTACATGCAGGATACACTACTATCTGTCTCGGGCGTAGCTGGGAGGGGAAGAGGAGGTGTCTCGCGGCTTAACTAGTGGCGTAGCTAGGGTGTGGGGATGGGGGAGGGAGAATTAGAAAATCCCCCTGGGCCACCACTTCATGGGTTTCCTAAATGAGTTTTTTTTTTTAACATTGAGTATTAAATAATACTCCATAATCTCACGTCATGGTGTCGAAGGTTCAAATGGAAGATTCCCGAAAAGTCCCACCTCCAAGAACATTTAATGACAAATCCCTAACTACGCTACTGGATTACCCCCCCCCCCCCCGAAGGAAACCCCCCCTTCGGGGAAGGGGGGAATTTTGTGACTGTTTTTTTTTTTTGCTACAATTTTGTTTAGTGTCGGTGAGATTTTATTGCTTAACCATCACTTGCCCCAGCGAAGCCAAGGGAAGTTTTGAGTTCAAAATTCCTATTCCTCCTGCAGGATGTTTTCAGGTTTAGCCCTCCTTCTTTAATCAAAGGAAAAAGTCAAAGTACCTCACTTCCTTCTTCTTCGTTCTCATTGTTATGTTGGAGGGTTCAGATCACTACACCAATATCTGAGATGAACTGCGCAGTGGTTTCCAAGTCAGGGAGCTCTCCATATAGTTTTCTTTCTACTGGGGTGTTTTGGGGCCAGTGTCTTATACGGGCCTCTTGGTAAAGAGCGCAGTCTTGGAGGACGTGGTCGGCATTCTCTGGTGACTCTCCACATGGGCAGATATCACTGGTTCCAATTTTTGAGCTTCCGGTACATGTGTTGTCGCATTCTGTACCTCACTAAATAATGATTAGCACGTCGGTCCGAGGAAGCTTGATCCACGAGTTTGAATTAAGGTCGGTCTTAAATATTTTGCAAAACATTCATACAGATATGGCTAAAAGGAAAAGACTTCCCCTCATTTTTCCGACAGCACACACTGGCGGAGGGAGGGGGGCGGACGAATTTTAGTATAGAATTCACACAATTGATACATAAATGTATTACTTATGTTAATAATATATACTAATTATTTTATATTTCTCTATATTTTTAGATTATTTCGCCCCCCCCCTCTAGTATGTTGCTCGATATGGTGGGGTAGGGAGGCGGCGGTGGCATCAATTTCGCCCCCCTATAAGCTGTCGAGTGGGGGGGGGCGGTCCAATTTCGGGTGGGGGCGGACGAATTTTAGTTTAGAATTCACCAATTGGTATACGAACTTATTACTTGTGTTAATAATATATACTGATTATTTATATTTCGCCCCCCCTCTAGTATGTTGGCCGATATGGTTGGATCTGGAGGGGGCGTAGGCATCAATTCTGCCCCCCCCCCCCATAAACTTTTGAGTGGGGGGGCGAACCAATTTCGGGTGGAGGGCGGACGAATTTTAGTTTAAAATCCACACAATTGGTATTCGCACTTATAACTTGTGTTAATAATTTATACTAATTTTTTATATTTCGCCCCCCCCCCCCATAGTATGTTGGCCGATATGGTGGGGTCAGATATTTTTTATTTTTATGGATGGATATTATTAGAATATTATTCAACATTTTTCAAAAGGTCAGGTTTAATAGGATGAATGGTGAGCTTTAGGTCATGAGAATGCGTTTCTTCGGTGGAGAATGCAAGAAAACGCTTTTGGCGTCGGGGCTTCGCCCCGAAATCTACTGATAAATAATGAGCTGTAGATGTCAGGATAATGCGTTTCTGCAGTGACGAATGCAAGGAAATGCATTCAGCGTCGGGGCTTCGCCCCGAACCCCAATAATTAATGATGAGTTGTAGATTCAGGAGAATGCGTTACAACAGTGAAGTATGCAAAATAACGCTTTTGGCGTCCGGGCTTCGCCCCTAAATCTACTGATGAATAATGAGCTGCAGATGTCAGGAGAATACGTTTCTGCAGTTACAAATGCAAGAAAACGCTTTTGGCGTCGGGGCTTCGCCCCGAACACCATTGATAGATAATGAGTTGTAGATGTCAGGAGAATGCATTACTGCGGTGAAGTATGCAAGAAAACGCTTTTGGCGTCATGGCTTCGCACCAAAATCTACTGATTAATAATGAGCTGTAGATGTCCGATAATGCGTTTCTGCAGTGACGAATGCAAGAAAACGCATTTGGCGTCGGGGCTTCGCCCCGAACTCCAATGATTAATGATGAATTGTAGATTCAGGAGAATGCGTTACTGCAGTGAAGTATGCAAAATAACGCTTTTAACGCTTTCTGACCTGGATCTATTAAAAACTTTATTACATGACTGATTTTAAAGTATATTTTTAATTTACTTCACATAATTTTTATTTATCATACATAATTTAGAGAAAATGTAGTCACTTTTTAGTAACAGCAAAGAGCTGTTGACTACTTAACGGACGAGTGCCAGTTTATCGTCTGTGGCTGGGCGGGGAAAATTTTCATCTTTGATGTAAGTGTGTCGCTGAATAGAGCAATGATATTTGAATAGAAGAATGGTATCTGAATACAGCAATGATATCTGAATAGAGCAATGATATATGAATACAGCAATGATATCTGAATAGAGCAATGATATCTGAGTAGAGCAATGGTATCTGAATAGAGCAATGATATTTGAATAGAGCAATGATATCTGAGTAGAGCAATGGTATCTGAATAGAGCAATGATATTTGAATAGAGCAATGATATCTGAATAGAGCAATGATATCTGAATGGAGCAATGATATTTAGAGCAATGATATTTGAATAAAGCAATGATATTTGAATAGAGCAATGTCATCTGAATAGAGCCATGATATCTTAATAGAACAATGATATCTGAATAGAGTAATGTTATCTGAAGAAAGTAATAATATCTGGATATCTGAATAGAGCAATGATATCTGAATACCTGAATAGAGTAATGTTATCTGAAGAAAGTAATAATATCTGGAAATCTGACTAGAGCAACGATACCTGAATAGAGCTATGATATCTGAATAGAGCAATGATATCTGAATGGTTCAATGATATCCGAATGTAGCAATGATATCTGATTATTGATAGAGCAATGATATCTGAATAGAAACAAGAATAATTTTTAAAAAGCTGGGAAGGAAAGATAAAAGTGGTAGCTAGAAGAAAAGTGAGTGATTACATATTATTTACATGATTTACATATAATAGATCTTAATTACGACTATATGTTCACTCAAATACTTGATCTGAATAGCACATGGGGGATTTCATACCTGACTCCATAAATAGCTTTTTTTTTTCAGTGTGTAAGGTGTACACAAATAAATACGGAAGTGTTAAGCTACACATTTAAAAATTGTGTAAATATTTGATCGCTGTAGAATTAAATGTCTAATCTCCTTTGCTAGAAACAAAGGAATTTGTAATATTTAGTTGGTATCTTTCAATATAACTTTCCACATTGCTCTTTTGACTTATCTATAATTCTATACTCTCAATTCTTTTCACATTCCATTAGGTTTCATTACATTGCCACGGCATTTTCCAAATCTTTATCTTTTCATTTGCTATCTTAATAAATGTGAAGCTGATCTTTAAATAAAATGATTACAATGTAAACACTGTGATTAAGCCCTATGTGAACGTCTTTCAGTCTACTGACGGCGAATCGTTGATTGAACTTGAAGGGGTCAAACACGGCTCAGTCAACTGTCTGGAATGGGAGAAGAAATTCAGAGCCATTTTTGTGACAGTGGGCGAGGACACACTTGTCAAGGTAGAGATCCAAGTATCAGTCTTGTTTATAACTTTGAAACATTGGTTATGATATCCAGTGTTATCATATAGGCCTACCGAAGGCGCTACTCATGACAGTAGGCCTGAGTATGCTACTAATAAAGTTAATTATTTTAATGGTTGGGGTATCTCCGCATATGTGCTTTTTTTTTTCCTTTTAGACATAATTTCAGTTTTAGTACGATATTAAAAACTTAGAGAAATGAAGATACTTAAAATAAGTCTCAGTTGTGGCAGGTCATTGTTCAGGCCTTTCATAACGATTGGTTGGTTGACATTACCTTTGTTTTTGTACTAGGATAATATCTATACTTTCTGACGACTGTATCTTCTGACTAATATACTTTGTGACGTCTGCAGCTGTGGCATACTGAGCAAGGGGTGGTCACTCACGTAGGACGGGCACACAGTGACGACATCATCTGCTGCAGGCTGGGTTCCAGTTCCTCGCTCTTGGTGTCTGGTGGAAAGGATGGCACCATGTGTATCTGGGACCTGCCACAGGCTGCACTGCAAGGATAGCTAGACTGACTTTTTATAATTTAAAATATTTATTTATATTTTTATATAGTGGGGGAGGGGGCTGGCGAACTGGAAGGTTATCTATAAATATTTTTTTTTCTTTACTAGCTCAAAATTATCGCTTCCTCCCCCCCCCCCATCGATATGACTGTAGTCATAAAAATGATTAAATGCATGTGATCTTTTTTTTTTGTAATATTAGAATTAAACTTAACTGTGCTAGGACCATGTTGTGTTTTAAAGTCATGCAAATTGAGCTAAATAACTGACATTAAATAGCTTTGTATAACATGCCAAGATGTTTTTAAGCTCAGACAGGCTCTCTGAAGAATGGTCACATGCATGATTCTCTATTTGCACATTTTCTGGGTTGAGATTAAAGATAACATATTTGGTAATGTGTTAGTGCATAGTTTAAAATCCACAAGGTACAAAACTTCTCAGTGGTCATTTTTTTTTCAACCAATAACTTGGATCTGAACTTTAAAAAAAAAAAAACAATGGCCTTGAATAAGTATGTAAATACAATGAAGTACTAAGCCCTAAATGTTTCAGTGTACATATATGCCTTTATTTCAACTATTATTTATAAGAAAACATTGTCCTTCTGCTAGTATGACAATCTTTCTGTATTGTTGCCTTACAAATCAATATTGTCTGATGGCTATTATGAATAGTATTTGGAGAAAGCAATATGAACTTTCAATTCAAATAAAATATAACTTTAAAAAAAAAATTGTTTCTGAAGTTATTGATTCTGAGTTTGTAGGCAATCAGTTGACTTAATTAAGATATTAACATTCACAGACTGTGATATACTTTGCTGATCCAGAATCTCCTAAGTACAAAGCTTATATCAACTCACTCTGTCTGTCCATGTGTCTGTCTGACAACAAAGTTGAAATTTTGCACAAACAGGCTTTGTACATGACTAAAAGTAAAGTTCCCCGTTCAGATCTTATGGTCTCTAGAGCAGATGGTGTATAGGTCATTTGATTCTGTGGCCCACGGTTTACGAGGGTGTCATGTGGCCAGCACAATGAACAACCGCCTTTACTTTCCCCCAACTAATGTCAGGTACCCATTAGAGCTGGGTGGACTCAGAGGCGCCCAAGGATCCTGAAATAAAAATCCCAGTCTTCACCAGGACCCCCGATTCAGAACCCAAGCATTTTACCGCCCAGCCACCACGTCTCCTATGTACCTGACTAAACAATGATGAATACAAATATTAACCATAAGTTAATGAATTGTTGGTAATTAATTATTTTGTTTGGTATTGATCAATGGAAAGAAATTGTACTTGACAGATGTGGTAGTACAAGTAAAATTAGCCCTTTTATACTTTGTTGCTAAATATTTTGAAACAAAATAATATAAAACTATGAAAGCTTCTATTTTCCTAAGTACATTGCTGGCACAGTGGTTAGTGAGTTTCTTTGAGTCCCTGAGTTCAAATTAAAGTCGTAAAAAAATTTTTATATATAAAATACATTTCAAAAGCTATTTTGGTAACATTCACCCAGATGCCGCCTTTTTTCTCTTAAAGTCTAAACTGATTGATATAATTACACTTAATGAAAGTTTTGTTTAAAACAAAATAATTTTATTTTTTTATTTTTCTTGTTGAGTCCCATCAATTCTGCTCTGACTCAGAAACTCAAACCAGTGATTCAACTGGGTACATCCACTTGTCTTTCGATATTATCAGTTCAGATGTTAACAAAAAACAACACGAAACAATTTCCTAATGACATTTTATTTTATTTACTTCTTACCAGAAGAGTTCCCTTGTTTTCTAGAGATATCTTAAGTGAAGGGCAAAGTATGTGAGGTAACATTACTAGTTTCTTCTACAGTACAGAGCTTGTAAAGCACAGTGGCTGAGTGGTGCTTGGCTTCTGAACTAGGGGTCCTGAGTTTGAATCCTGGTGAAGACTGGGATTTTATTTCGGGATCCTTGGGCACCTCTGAGTCAAGCTCTAATGGGTACCTGACATAAGTTGGTGAAAAGTAAAAGTGCTGGCCACCCTGATTAACCGTAGGCCACAGAATTAGATGACCTTTACATCCTCTGCCTTAAAGACCACAAGATCTGAAAGGAGAACTTTTTTATTTTTTTACTTCTTACCAGAAGAGCTTCCTCCCTTATTTTCTAGCATGAAAATCAAAATATGTAAATTAACATTACCAGTTTCTTTCTACAAGTACAACTTGAATTTTTTAATTCTTTGATAATTAGTGTCAACAACACCAGATCATCAACTCGAGTACTATGTACGGGTGCTCCACAAGGTTGTGTACTTTCACCTGTACTGTATTATCTTTACACTAATGACATAAGAAGCGCCTACAACTCAGTTAAACTCATTAAATTCCCTCATGATACTGCCATAGTCTGTCTTATTTCAGGAGACAAAACTCAGTATCGAAGCTCGTTAGAAGAGTTTACAAACTGGTGCACAGACAACTTTCTAGAACTGAATGTCACAAAAACTAAAGAACTGATAATAAATTTCAGAAAAAAAAAAAAAAACTATACGTGAACTGCAAATAAACACTACATTTATACAACAAGTGAAGGCATATAAATATCTAGACGTTAGCATCAATAACAAGCTTTCCTGGGAAGACCACCATGGAACTCTGTCAAAGAAAACAGCCCAGTGACTCTTTTTTATATACAAACTCAATAGCTTTAAACTAAACAAGAAGATCCTTGAAACTTTTTAACGGTTCGACTATACAAAGTCTGCTGACATATGGAGTGACTTGTTGGCAAGGCAACACTTCATCTAAACTGTTGCAACGTCTATAAAACATCATAAAAAGGTCATAACTTTACCACATTTAAAGGAACTTTATGAACAAAAGTGTTTAAGAAATTAAAAAATCCCAATCTTCACCAGGATTCGAACCCAGGACCCCTGGTTCAGCAGCCAAGCGCTTTACCGCTCATCCACCACACATCAGTATATGACGATAAGCTCATGTTTTTGTAATCTTCATAAAAGATAAATGTGCGGTGTCATGACTAGGACATTTACCTTTTTGTTATTCAAGTGAAAGAAAAACAAAGATCAGAGACTGGAATAGTAGCAAAATATTTATTTGTCAATTTTGTAACAGCCTGTATAATTTATACATTGAATCACTAGGGAAGATCTATTCATCTGCAGCTACATACCTGCTTGATTCATTCATTCAATGTTTGTAATAGAATAGAATTCAAATGATGACTATGACTACATCCAGTCAGGTCCACAATGGTCATTAACTTTAAGTTACATACAAATTTCTAAACTGTATCATTTCTTAGGGATGACATATTTCTGTGAGATGGGAATAATGTTTGCTTTAACATCTACAGACTCCAAACCATTGATCTGAAAAAAAAATTATTTTGTTTTTAATCAAAATTAGTTTTCATTTGTCTTCCCGCTATATATAGTTTAAAAACCTTATAATATTCTTAATTGTTTTTGTTTCTAAATTTTAAGTTGATTAATATAATTTGCCACTTTCTCAAGACTACGGCAGGAGTTATAAAGTTTTACAATTATCATTACCGGTAATTTTTTTGTTAGCATTAGTAGTAGAGCATTTAAAAATTAGCAGAAACATTTGTTGAGCATTTAAAACATTAGATTTTGATACATCTAAAACATAAGCAGTTAGGTATTTAAAAAAGACAGATGTAGAAATAGCTAAAACTTTAGGAATTGATCATCTAAAACATTAGATGTTAGGCATCTAAACCATCAGATGTTGATGCATCTAAAACTTTGTATCTGTCCTAACCAATCTTAACAAACCTCACAGGCATGTCTTTACAGTTGGTGTACTTACAACAACTTTCACTATCAACTCTTTGAATTCTTTCACTTCTTCTTCTGGTAAAACAATGCATTCTTCTAGCAGTTCAACACCCTAAAGAAAGATTAGTCACAAATGTTGTCAAACATCTTTGAAACGTCTCGTGTATTTCTTGCCTATTAACAATGGATATATTTTTAATAATAATAATATTTTTACTACCAGTATGTGGTAATGGATATTTATTATAAGCAATCCACTACTTAAATGCTTCTAATGGCATGTGTCTAATCAAATGGCCTCTGGCAACCAGTCCAACTCCTGGCCTGGCCTTCAGAATTAGGGTCCAGTGGAATTGTTACCACAGAAGGAGGGGTACAGGAAAGCCTCTGCTGCCTAAACAAGAGGCTTCAGTCAGGAGGGGCTTACTAACCATGGTTGGCTAGCCACCTATGAGAAGAAAACTCTGATTTAAACTTCCACTGCCTTGCAGCTATACCCAAACATGGGAAAGGCATAGGGAGTCAACCATGATACAAAATCAGGAGCAGGTGACTCTTAAAGTGCTATACTTTGGCAGATCTTTTGACACTGCTGACCTTAAACTGTATCGGCTTATCGCTCCTTTCGAAACTGATGTGTAGGAAACAGCATTCCAACAACAGCTCATCCACTAGATGAGGCATAGCTGTTTTACTACTGAAGGAGATTAATGAACGTCAAATACAACAGTAAAAAAAAAATAAAGATAGCCCTTTTTGACCTTGCATGGGAGCAGATGATGCAAATGCTTATCTTTTTTTTTTTATGGCTGATGGTTAACAAAAGTGTTATGAGCCAGCACACTTCCAAGCAGCCTTTATTTCCCCAAACAAACCTAAAGTACCTAATATTTGGATGGAATCAAAGTAAAAATAAAAAAGTAAAGTGTCCCCTTCACACCTTGCAAGCTATAGGGAAGATGATGTTAGGGTCATCTGTTTCTTTGACCAACAGTTAACAAGCAGGGTGTTATGTGGCCAGCACAGCAACCAACCGCATTTACTTTCCCCAACTAAAGTCAGGTACCCATTAGAGTTGGGTGGACTCAGGGGTGCCCTACAAATCCCGAAATTC
>JADKLZ010079391.1:4951919-4966108 GCA_021533235.1 Biomphalaria straminea
AATCTCATGTCAATGACCATAGAGACAAGAGAACTAAATAATCTCATGTCAATGACCATAGAGACAAGAGAACTAAATAATCTCATGTCAATGACCATTGAGACAACTAAAAAATAATTCAAAAGAAGTTTCAATTTTAATTTAAAAAACAAAGAAACAAATTTTGAATGAAAACAAATTTAATAAATTACTGACGAGAAAATCAAAAGAAATGGGCACATGGCGCAATCAAATGCTGAATATCCAATTAACATAGACCAGGGTCAGCCATTTCTATTAGCCATTCACACTTTCAATCTTGTCTCTAAACATGGACCTAAAGATTTGTTACATTCACACAGTTTTCTTAATCATATTTCTCTATTATTTGAGAACAGTGCAGTCACAATGCTTGTCAATTATTAAAATGTGCAAAACAAATGACTTGATAGCAGAAACAAGTGTCTCAGTTACATCTTCAACCACAAGTTGTTTCTTTTCTCAATTTAAAAATATTATTGTCTACAATTTACTAGTTGATTATTTTAGTACTGTACCTGAACTTCTATAAAAAAAATTGAAACATTTTAACTTGCACAGACCCAAACTTATAAGATACTGGGACTGATATGTGAATAATATGTGTTGAAGTTGGGTTGAGATTAAACAGTCAAGTTAATCCTATTGCATAACAAAGAATAAACAAATACAAGTATACTGCATGAAAGGAAAGAAGACTAACCCTCATAGATCTACTCAAATAACACATATCAGACAGTACAATTGATTGTTGCATACAAGCCGCTGTCTAAACATCACACCAAGACTACAAAAACATCTCATGCTATGTACAACAAAACATTGAAGAGAACTGTACAAGATGTAAAACACCTGGTCAACAATCAACATGCCTAGTAGTTAATAGAACAAATCTCTGAGTAGCACCTAAATATCTAATACAGTGGACACAACAGCACTGGCATGTATGGATAATGAAAAATGTTGTGTGTTTAGTCATCATGAGAATGTACAGCATTCCCAACAAGCCAGACAGACAACAACTTTGGATCTCAAGGACTGCAATCATCCCATCACAGTAATGGCATGTTTGAAGTTTAACAAAGCATAGGTGATACATGACATCAAAGTACAAAAAATGCCTTTTTTTTTAAAGAATGTTTAAACACTTTCATCTCTGGTAAAAAAAAAATGTAACAGTTCTAAAAGAAACAAAACATTTAAAGCAAAACACATGTGTTGATATTTTATAAAAAGAAAAAGATTTATACAAAAGCTTTAGTGGGACTCAAAACTGTCATAGGAATCCAAGAAACAAAAATTCATTTGTTCAATAATACACATGGTCATGAAGGCTTACATTCCTGTTTACTACTAGGCTCAGTTCAAAGAATGCATCTTTCCAACTGGTTTAGACAAGGGAACATAACCTTAATTTTACAACCTTTCAAATTGAATCAACTACACTTTGTCTCATGTTTATTTTATGAGGGGCCTTTGTTTCATGAGTATACAGGACACGGGATGATGAACATAGTTTGTGAAAGCTGAGAAATCAAGGTCTTAAATCTGCTTCAATAAGTCATTCTATCATCTTTCTGGCTGCCTTCTTGTATAGTGACAAGTCTAGCCAAGGCTTCATTTTTATGGAAGTAATCTTACTTTAGAAAAATTGGTCATTGTTTTGGACATTTCTTACCCACCCACACCTTTAGAAATCCCTAAACCTAACTCAGTTCTATAAAACTAGTTCTAATAGCAAACTTGTACCCAAAAGCTGTTAGCCCAAAACTGTTGAAGACAAGCATAGATGGTTAAAAGAGGACAGACAGTTTTGCCTGTATTGGATGTGACAAAATATGTGCACCACAGCTAGAACTGCAAAGCCACATGTGAAATACTGCACCCCTCTTCTGGCTTGAAGACAAAGACATACATCTAAAAAAAAAAACATTGATTATGTTTGTTACCCAGATTGGTAAAACACCCTCATTATATTACTTAAAGATTTGATTGAGATATACAGAATGTTTGCCAACAGGAATGAACAGAATAATGAAGAAATGTATTCCTTCTGAAGATTAAAGATGAGTGCAGTAGTTCACATGGCCACACAGTTGCCACCTGCTTATTATTGCCATATCTAGCTCAGACAAAGCTTTCGTCTGCCATATGTTTAATTTAGACTTCAGTTCATACTCTGCACCTATTTTCTGCAAATAATTCACTTTTCCATAATATTTAGACTCAAAGACAAATTCACTCTTCCATAATATTTAGACTCAAAGACAAGCTTTTATTTTTTTAGATATTAGGATAATGAAGCCATTTATCTTGCAATGCTAAGTTAACATTGTCAACATAGAATGTATTGTTTTTAAGAGAAATAATCTTTAAAAAATTCTTTGTTTACAAAAGAAATGCTGTTGTTTGATTAAACAAAAATAATTAGTTTGTCATTAATTTGGACAACTAAAAAAAAAGCACAATTTATAAACAGAAATTTAAGGAACAATTATTTGATCACAATCTTTAATTAATTAATTTAATGACCTTTTAACCAGAGCAAATTGATATTCACTTTGTTCAAAACAAGAGTTACTATACATGAACTTGAATAAACTTAATTGTCTTACATGTTGAAGCTAAGCTTCTTGATTTTTTTTTTATTAATGATATAAATGTAATTAAAAAAAAAACAATCATGCTCATATATCTAAATTTTGGCTACTACCTGAATTCTATAAGTAAATACAGACAAGGATAAAGGAATCCACTGGAACTACATCACTGAAAAAAAAAAGTTTTCACGAGCAACGTTACATATAATGCCAGTCACCCACTAAAACTGGGTGGAATCAAGGGGGGGGTGCATGTAATGACCAAATACTTTTGACCAGATAGAAACACCTTCATTAACTTTGCAAGTCAAGGCAGCACTGACCTAAACAACCATTTTTTTTTTACAGTAGGACTCCATATACAGATTATGCTGAGAGCATAGGCTATAAGCTAAGTCCCAATCACAGTTCTAATACATGTTGTAATCTTCAAAACATTTCATTTCAGCAGCTGATTATTTAATGCCTGATAAACTATCTCAGCCAGTAGCACACACACATATTCATTAGCAACATATTCAAAACACTGAAGCTTGCTTGCTAAAACACATCCTCATTCCTTGTTACAGCACATATGCACTTACAAAAATAGCCTTCATTAAGTAATAACAATGTTTTTTAGACCAAAAAAAAAATTCATAACAGCAAATAAAAAAAAAAACAGCTCTGCACGACCAAGTAAAATGTAACTTTTATATTGAAGGTCCAGTAAAACTCTGGTCCATCTAACTCAGCTATTTATCAGGGCACATTCATCACCCAGCCATTTTAACATACCGCAGCACTTTTTTCTTGGTTTTGTTATAATCATTACCACTAATTATAATCTTCCTAGAAATGTTAATAACAATTTGTTTTATTTCTTTAACCTCCCTTAAAAGAGTGAATTGGGCATCAACTGCACCATCGGAAACATAGGGGAAGTTTTACTAATATAAATGGAGGCACGGTGGCTGAGTTCTAATCCTAATGAAGACTGGGGTTTTTTAATTTTGGGATCTTTAGGGTGCCTCTGATCCCACCCAGCTCTAATGGGTACCTGACAATAGTTGGGGAAAAGTAAAGGCGGTTGCGGTCGTTGTGCTGGCCACATGACACCTTCATTAGCCATGAGCAATAGAAACAGATGACTTTACATCACTAACCTAAATAAATGGAATTTACAATTTTTAGCTCTAATTAAAACATTGTACTCCAGCCATTTTATAATGTCCATGCCAGAGAATGGTAGAGAGTTTAGTTGTGGATCAGTGATTAGTCATTTAATTTTGAAATGAGCTTCTGTACACGACAAAATTTGACGAATATTCCCTTCACTGACATACAACTTGATTGAGTCGCTAGATAATCTTAAGATCTATGGATAATATAAACCATCAAAGGCAGAGGCTGATGAGGAAAGTATGTGAATTATTTGAATATATAAAACAATGATTCACTAACAATGAGAGTTTCATACAGAGACAAATGTACAGAATAATGTGTATTAACTTTTTTTTTTGTTTGTTTTAGTTCTTGAGCTGTACATAGAAAAACAAAAGAGAGAACAGAAAAAACAAAACAACAAAACAAAAACAGAACAAGAATAAAAAAAAAAATTCAATAGTAATAAATGCAAGATAAATATAATACCAAAAATATATTTATAAATAAAAGTATAACCATTTCAAAAAAAAAAAAAACCTGATGTAGAAACCACTTCAGTTTATTGGTGTTTATGTTGATATATATATATATATATATTTGTATATATTGACCTAGAGGATGGAATACGGGACCTGCACTGGTGCTGGTTTAGTGACCTTGTTCCATAGGTCAAGGTCAACCAGCATGGATATCCTACATAAATAGCTTAATGTCCACAAGACATAATTATAATGATAGGATTAACAAAAAGAATCAATCACCTTTCTCCCTCCCCCCCCCCCCTTTCTCTGTCTGATTAGAACCTTTGAACATTCAAAGACCTCAGATTTGGAAACACGTACAGGAGAACTCACAATAAACCTTGTCCATACAATCATGTACGAGGATTCTGAACAATTTTTTTCTCTTTTTTTCACTAAGTAGTTTAAAAAAAAAAAACTTTCAAAAACTTTCCAGAAAAAAAAAACAAAAACAAATGTTTAGTGTGGAATGATGGGAAGACGAAGTGTAGACTGGGTCACTGGGCCTCATCTGGCAACCTGGGTGCAAATGTTTTCAGTCATCCCTCTTCACTTTTTCTGTTTGGATGCTCTCCCTTTTCCCTTCTTCTATCACAGCTCGGAATCTTCAGTTAGGCTGTTTCCTCTCATAAATGTGTCTGAGAAATAAAAAATAAAAAAATTAATTACATATAAAAAATGTAAATTATTTATAGACCTATAGCTTTTTTTTTTTTTTTTTTTTTGCTGTGATTGTGCAAAATTAACAAGCATATAAGAACTATTAATAAAATTTCTATTCATAAAATTTCACCTATACATCAAACGAAAAGCATGCAAACATAGTTTCAATCCCAAATCTGTCAGTTTTACATTGCAAAGCAACATAGAAACTTATGAAACAAAATTGTAAAACTAGAGGAAGAAACAATTTACATTAACAATGTTTTAAATGTGTTATATAAATACATATATATATATAAAAGTAGTTTAGATTTGACTGTTAATCCCAATTATCAATCACAATATTCTGATAGATAATTTCACTTGCTGCACTTGGCTTTAAAAAAAACAACATTGATCAAAGAAGAAAGAAAAACTAATTCTAAATTTGCATTTGTTAACTTAGAACTTTTACAAACAAAATCTTATTAACACAGTTTACTTTAAAAGATGCTTGAAAATTGAATTGGTTAGGATTAAATTAAATGACACAATTATTCTAAGAGAGAGAATAAACTTGAGAGAGAGAGAGAGAGAGAGAGAGAGCAAAGACTATAAGAAAGCACACAAATCCATGCAGGCTACCAAAGCCAAGAGTATTATAATGTCAATTCTGTGTTTGTATTTAAATGTTCCTAGGTCATGGATTAATTGTCCTCTATGTCAGCATTCATTAAGATTAATAAGGTGACACATGAATATATTTGGTCAAGTATCTTATTCCCAAAGTAGTGAACCTATCAAGTGTTATGAAACATCTGGCTCGTGCATGTTAAATAGAGTCAAGAATCAACATGCGTAAGCAATCCTGTTGAGGACAAATATTAAGTAATGCTAAAGAAATGCACAAGTACGCAGTTAAGGCAGTTTTCTGCATGCTAAAATATGATAATTAGAAGAAATTTGTTAAAATTTCTGACAATTATGTTTATTGACACGACTATTATTGTTCCCAAGTAGAGTAATACAGAACCAAAGAAAATGTTAACTTACTGTCTAAGGTAAGACTGGACAACACTGGGTTTTTTAACATGGGAGTTTTTTTTTTTGTTGTTTTTTTTAATCGCTACTCTGTTTTGAAACATAGACAAGAGGGGGGAGAAGAATAGACATGGTTTCAAGTCTTTGAACCAATTTCACTTGGCTGGGTCCTTGGTTCAAATCCTGATGAAGACTGGATTTTTAATTTTGGGATCTTTATGGCGCCAGGTCTATTTGGGTACCTGACATAAGTAGGGGCAAACTTTACTTAATTTACTTTTGATTTAGTTTAAGTTTTATACATAAAGTAAAGTTTTTTTTTTTCATTTTTTTTTTAAAATTTTTAAATATTGGTTATCTTTACCTGTTTTGTTTAGATATTTACTAGAAGAACACAGCGTCTTAAAATAAACATTTCTTTTAAAAAGAAAAATTGTTTATCTTATTCCAAGCACAGACGCATATAGATTTGAAATATAAAAAATAATAATTTTGCTGTAAAATAAACAATTCTTCAAAAAAAAAAAATTTAAATGATATAATGTTTATAAATACTACTAAATACTTTTAAAAGAATGATTGTTAACTCCCAAAAAATTGTGCAATGGCACTTGTATAAGTAGTAGATCTTTATATTTAGAAGATATTCCATAAACTAAACAGTCTCATAAAAACAATACATTTGTTTTCCCCAATTATTTACATAATAGCAACGTGAAGGAACAGCAAACAGCAAAAAAATTCCTACCACAATCAGAGTCTACATGGCAAGCCGCAACATTCAATGAAAAAAAAAGGTTTAAAAGCTTTTTTCTTATGTCTAAAGAGTGAAATATATCTCCCCATATCTTTAAAATAAATAATAGGACATTACATAAAATGTCAAATTTTCTGTGAAATTCAACCAAATTTTTGTTCTACAAAAACAATTTCATAGTGAGAGCCTGTAGTGCAGGACAAAGATGAAAGACAAAGAAAGTGTTGGCTCATCAAACAAACAGTGAGAACCACTCACAGCCAACAATCAGTGCTGATACAAACCACACAGAGAGGAGAACATACTTTCACCAACTGTTCCCATCAGCTACGGGAATGGGACCTGATCCTGCTCAGTGACAAGTTCAGGAGGCAGTGCATGGAGACGGGAAGAAAAACAATATAGAACTTGACTTCATGATTTAGTCAACACAGTCAAATGGTTTGAATGTTATCTTTTTCTTTTTTTTTCAGAGGCACATTAGTAGTTTTGGAACAAATAAAGATAAAATCATTAGCACTTTGGGCGCCGCCTCTGATTCCACCCAGCTCTAATGGGTACCTGACACTAGTTGGGGAAAAGTAAAGGCGGTTGGTTGTTGTGCTGGCCACATGACACCCTCGTTAACCGTAGGCCACAGAATCAGATGACCTTTACATCATCTGCCCTATAGACCACAAGGTCTGAAAGGGAAACTTTACTTTACTTATTAGCACTTTGACAAAAACAAAACATCCCAAATTCCTTCATTTCAATCAAGGAAAAAACAAAAGCATACTGTGCTAGTAACTGTGCTTGTTTTGACTAGCCTATATTGTAATGACCAACTCAGGGATCTATGTTGTTGACATACCAAATGAATAAGCTTATGAAAAATGTAGAGGTTAGTAAGTTGACAGGAAGGTCTGGGGCCTGAAAGTATGGTAGGCCTATTGAAAGAACTGAGAGAAATGAAGCTACAAAGATATTAAGTTGTTAGTGTATTCTAGCTACTATGTAGAATGTAGATAATTAGATTAAAAAAAAACACATAAAGAGCTTTCATGCTCATTCAGGCTGTAGACACCAGGTCAATGAAAACTGAGTAAAAACAAACTTTTAAGCCTATTATCATATTCACAACAGTATAATTCTTGTCTAATACAATGCATGACTTGCTAAAATCACAGATATTAAAATGTTATTAATTACTGTAGTAGGCCTATTTAAGAACAATCTATACCAAAGATTTGAAGAGAAGTAAGGAAAAAAAAAAGCTAAACTAATCTTATGTTTTGTAAATTATAAGCAACAAAGAATTAAGTTACAGTGAAAGTGTAAGAATAAAGACAGACCTCAAGCGATTTATGAAAAAAGCATTAAAAATGCTAAATGGTGTTAATTGTTAATAAAAGAAAATTTTTCATTAGAATTATCCATGCTATAAAAAAATTAGCAACACAACATACATGCCAAAGTCAACTATTTTTAATTTAGGATATATATCACCATAGCGAATGTTTAATTGCATAGCAAAAGTGATATTTTTTTGTTCAGACATTGAAATCAAAATTTAATGAAAATTTAGTTTCAGAAACATTTCTTCAAAGCAAGTAAAACAAAAGTCTCAATTTATAAATTGCATTGATTTTTTAATTCTGTGCTTATATTTCAGCAAAAAAAAAAAATGGTTTTAAATTATTGATCTTTTACTCTGCTTTTCAATTTCAGCTTCAACAGTTTTCAACAGGGAATGTTTGCAAACAGAAACCCAAAACCTAAACTATGGAGTGGGGAGATAAATGATAGACACTACAAGCGTGTACAGGAAATCCTCCTTGTTAGGAGCATACAAACATCACCGAGCCATAGGTTAAAGTGATTACTTCAATACTTAAGGAAGAAAATCAACCATTTTGCTGCAGTATATAGAGCTTGAACAAATACAACGTTCTCATGCCCATTTGGAGTTCCATCTCAAGATCTTCATTTATCCTAGCCAGCATCAAACTTACTCTTTCTAAAACAGACAATGATTTTGATTTTAAATTAAGGCTACTTGTGATACAAAAGATAGGTCTAATGATTGATAGTGGTGGAACACTTCATGCAAAGGACAAGCATTAATGACAACTTTAAAACAGTGTCAGGTTTGAGTTGAGCCAATTCAAACTCTCATCACCAAATGAAGTTCATTTTCTTTTTTTTTTTTTTTTTGCTTGCCATTCCAAATTATTATTATTTTTAAAGCTCTGCCTCAAAATGGTGGATCAATTTCTTCCCTAAAAACAGCTAGACATGTAACATAGAACTCAGGGCTCCTGGCACCGTAATACTCTGGGGATTTATATAGCTCAGTGAGCGAGGAGGCAAGGAGTTGTGTACCTTGAGTCTACATCAGAATTCTGCCCTTGGCTTTACGCTGGCTCCATCTCTCTCGCCCTTTACGAGAAACAAAATGTGGACAGAGAGGACAGTAAGGTGCAAGCTACATCAGGTGTGTGTGTGTGTGTGCATGTGTGGGGTACTAGTGGCGTGGACAAATACATGTGTGAAAGGAGACTCAGCACTGACAAGTGTGAACTATATCGTGTGCAGGGGAGTAAGTGCAGTGACAAGTGGTGACATTGGCAGATATATATATATCCCTGATATGTGACAGTAGGGAGAGTCAGCAGTGAAAGTGACATCCCAAATGGGACATGTTTCAGTCACAAGTGAAAACAAAAAACAAATCTGAATACACAAATAAATAAAAAAAAAAGACTTGTGCTATTTGCATATGTGATATATCTTATGCAAATGATGCAACCCCCAGAATGCAAATAAAATATATTTTTAGCATTTCATAAATAAAAATGTTAAATACCACTCTAAATGGTTTTCTAACAATCTGCAAGTTTTTCAAGTTTTTCCTGGGTTTCTGGGTTGAAAGTTGAAAAAAAAAGGAACATTTATGCAAATGTTTTTTGTTGCTAGGAATAAATATGTTTTCTTCATCAATGCTCATTTTTATATTACTTAACAAAATAAAAGTCATGAAATATTTGACTACATATTTAGATTCCATAGTTAAATAATATTCAGGTTAATGATTTTATAGTTAAAATAATATTCAGGTTAATTTCACTTATTTGGCAACATTATGATCCAATTTTTTTTTAATTGGCACAGATGCTTGGCAGAATGAATGTAGTGCTCTAGTCGCATTGTTAGCAGCTGACTGATTGTTTTTATTAAAGGCATCACCGAATGAACCAAGAGGCAAAGACTTGGTGAAGTGTGCATGCGGTTGGGTCATTTTGGTTGTGACAGACACTCCCATTTGGCAGTGACACTATTACAGGTAAATCTTAACTGTCCTTTAGGCAACAATGAGTAAAAAGCGCTAGTCTTGAATGACAAAGGCTCCACTACCAAACGTTAGGGCTCTCTTGCGTTGTAGTGCCCAGAAACACAACAAATGCTAAGAACCAGTGCACAAACTAAATGCAGTAACTGTGTTGGTGTGAGGGAAGAAGGGCCACAATAACAGTCAACTAGAAAAGTGAATACAAGCAAAAAAGAACATAACAGAATGAAAAACAACAAACTGTATGGCATTTATGCAGACAAGACAAACCAAAAAAACAAACATCACCAATAGAGAACAATCTACTCGATGGCAATAAAAACAAGAGACTGAGGGAACAACAACAACCAAGAGTTCAAACAGTTTTATATCAGCTCTCAACTCGTTCAACAAAATGCACAACAGACAATTCTTAATAAGTCTAAGTTTTTCTGTTTCCATCAGTAACTATAAGTCAGCTTAAGTTAAGACTTCCTATATAAACTATTACTATAAACCAGATCACATTAATATGTACATAAGGTTAGTAGCCCCTGACATTTTGGTCAACAAATAAAGTGACTGTTTAGTGATGATGTTGAGTAGAAAGAGAAAGGAGACATGTTTTAGTCTTTGACTATCCTATGACTTTCAGTGAAATCTTTGATCAACAATTCCACAACTCATTTTATAAATAAATACACTATTTAAAACAAGTTAAATATAAAAAATACTTTAAAAAAAAACAACCTGGCTATTGAGTGAAATCTCATTTATTATTTTTTTAAATGGCTCAAAAATATACCATAAAGGTTTGTTGTCCAAAAAGAAAAAAACTTTTGGTTTATCTGAGTGTGATCTGAAAGCACTTTTAGAATTTGACTGAGTATGTATTTTGTCATCATATTGCTAACTTTGGTTGACCTTTATTTCAAGAGAGCCATTCCATCTATGGGAGGTTAAAAAAATATTTAAGCTGCCACAATCAAAGGCCAATGTTTTTTGCCGCTGAGCTATTCAAGTGATTAAAAATACTAAGTCTATTGTTAGTTTAAAATGTTAATTATTGACCTAATTTTCTATAATATTGTCATCACTGACGTAGTGCATATTCCATATAAAAAAAAATAATTAATTATGTGTAACACTGTAATTAACTAATTGATTAATTTTATTTATTGATTAATGACTTGACATTGAAAAATTGTGCAAATGCAAAGTTTCAACTTGATCCGAGAACAGGAAGTGGGAGAAATAACGTGTTCAAGAATTAGACCAGACAGATTAAGTGACTTAATATAAGATTAGTACAAAAGAAAAGACATTCCAAAAAGGACACAAATCTTAGAAAGGCTCCAACAGTCTAAAACAATAAACTTAATTAACTGACCCTTTTCTTAAAAATCATAACAGTAAGTTAAAAAACAAATACATTAGATATTAATTTTTCAATAGAGCAAACAGTCTGAACAAAATCAACTCAACCGTTTGATCCTGTTTAGTGATAAAGAAGTGTAAAATGTTTAAAATATAAAATGTAAGAAAATGTGGTTTGTTGATTAGTTTATAAAAAAAAATATAAAAAAAAATAAAAGGAATCTCTGAATACCCACTAGCTAGCCTCAAACCCAGATTATTGCATCTGAAACACATACAATATGAGATGTTACACCTGAGAGTCAATGTGAATTAAATCTGGAAGTTAAATCTATGGCCCTCATTATATTTGTGAAATATTGTAAGCATTTAAGACAAGATCAGAGATCCTTAACAAAATAATAAACCATTTATTTTTTCATTCCTAAAAAGTTAGATACAAGATATGATGCCTTTTTGGACATTTTTTTTCCTAATTATGAATATAATTATGAATGGGTCTATTGAAAATAAATTCTATCCAGAGAATCTTATGATGGAAATAGAAATATGAACTGCTATGGTAAAGATCCTATGTTCACCTTTCAGATAAGTTGTCAAATAAGAGTTGACATTTAGATTTTTTAGCAAGCTTTATATATCTTCAATTAGTTTGAATGCTATGCAAATTTTAATGCTCAAAGTTGATATCTTACACAATGTATATATGTTAATGTCAGGCAGATTGCACATCAAGGCTAGTAAAATATTTATCTTCCTATAGCAGTCTCATTTTGATTCAGATGGTCTATTTGCATCAGCCATGTCACACAATGACTTGTTTGGTCTCAATAAGTTACAAGAATTCTCAAGACTAAACAGTTGGGATGAAGATGTCACCCTAGCTAGCTGTAAATGGTGGGCACTATTGGAAGCTATATTTTAAAACCTAGCAGCAATTTTTTACAATTAACTAAGCAACAATTCTTTCCCCTCTAGGCACATAATTTAAAATTTCAACACCAAATTGTTAGAATGAGGACAGAAAGAGTAGCCTAACTTTGTTAGCTAGCATTAGTCTCCAATCAGCTGACGCATCTAATCCTCATAGCATCATTAGCAGCTAGAATTTCTATTTGTAGCTTTCCCGGGCAAGCTATAAGCCTTTTGTTAACACATTCAAAATTTAACATCAATTAGAAACCACAAGGTACACATTTATATCAATTTACATTCAACCTTTTGAGTCCTGGGTTATTCCTCCTGATCTGCTCATTTTTTATCTCTTAAATTATTATTTCTCAACCTTTGGCAGTTTACAATCAGACACATTAACTAAAGTAAAGTTGTGAAAGGCCATCACTTGGCAGAGCTTTGTCCCTCAAAAGTAAGGTTGGTGTCAAAACTAAGGAAGTATGTTGTACCGTTTTATCTTGGGTATGGTGTTTCCGTCAATCAAAGGGAAGATGTGGGACTTCGTAGGACAAGAGTCCTACACAACTTATCTTTGAATCTAGCTGACCTAGCTGTGACCTACATATATGACCATATCTATTTTGTCTCAAATGTATATCCTGCACTCTTACTAAGAGATTAGCAGCTATGTCATTCTGAAGCAACTCACAATGAAGTGTGGCTAATGTCTAGAGTTGTGTCAATTTGCTTAACTGAGGTAAGCTATGTCTAAAGGGAGGTCTAAAGTAGGCTGTGCCAAGTTTGTTTACCAAGCTGTGCCTCAATATAGGTCTTAATGGTTATATGAATTTCTAAAGCAGGAAAGAAATAACAATTAGGACTCAAAAGGTTAATTGAATGAATAGCTTCATTAGAGTGTATCTAAACACATACACATACTGTCATTTTTCTTTTTGCTAGACTTCAATGATTTGCCTTGACTATTAATGTCAGAGTACTCAAAATGTAAACCCAATTTCATTCACTAGAGACAGTCAATGTATTTCCTGTGCAAGAGTTACTTCCGCCTCTACAGCTAGAAACTGTTTTGTACGAAACCAACTACCAGGCTTGATTTATTAGTGTGCTTATCAGAAGGGACTAAAAGTCTTGTTTGAAACAGTGCCGCCTAGAAACCATTATCACTTACCTACATTAGGACACACCTAATTTAAATAAATAACATTTTAAAATAAAAAAAACATTTGAAAAATCAAGGCGTCAAGAAAAAACAACTAAACTAGAAAACAACCCAAAAAATAAAATATTTAACCAAATAGATAAAATGGAAGATTACATTGTATCTTACCGTCTCTGAAACTTCTGCAGAATATTCTGTCACAGTCAAAGCAGTAACTGTTGAGGCTGATGATGTAGTGCCGGTAGAGTCGCTGGCATCCCCTCCTGATGTCAGGGAAGAGCTGGTTTGTGAATATTGAAATTTGACCTCTTGAGAGGTCACAGTATGACTAGACTGGAAGGAAATAACAAAACTTATTGAGGGAATGTACATCTATCTTAATAATACTAATAATGGTATAAATAAAAAAGTTTAAGACTACAAAGGTGAAGGCCAGATTAAAAAACAAAGTTACATTATCAGGTTAAGCTACTTAAACTGTGATCTTTCTACACAGAGTATAATAAAATGTATAAACTCTGCCCAGCACACTGCCACCTTACACAATTAAGTGCACCTTTTAGAACGGAACAAGACGACACAGTTTATCCACCACAGAAACAAGGGAATTACTGAGTCTTTTATATAACAAGAGAAAGAAGAATGGTTTATCCCCCCAAAACAACAAGAAGGGCATCATTGAGCCTAATTTTATAGAACAAGA
>JADKLZ010079391.1:4966118-4984267 GCA_021533235.1 Biomphalaria straminea
ACAACAAGAAGGGAATCATTGAGCCTAATTTTATAGAACAAGAGAAATAGGAACATCCTTTTTATCTTGGAGCACAACTGGGAAAAGTGTTGAAAAGTGGATAGGCAGAAAGAACAGGTTAACCTAACAACTAGATGGCCTGCGTGAATCCAAGGCTGGACAGTGTTCAATATTATAATAAACATCCAAAATTTTTTCCTGCTAAACTTTATTGAGTTGCCTCTCTTAATGTTATTATGAACTCAAGACTTGTTGAAATTATACTCAAAGAGGGAAGTATTTTAAGAGTAAAGCATTTTACAAAAATACCTGTGGATCCTGTATGCTGGTCACCACAACAGCCTCTGTGTAGCCAAGAAGCGGAGAGCGGGACGGTGAGACGGCACCGCCTCGCATTGGCCGTTTACCTAGCCCCCTCATATCGGGACTGCGAGCGGGAGAGTCCAGGCCGACAGAATCAAGTGGATTTGTGCTTCCCATGTCTGAATGAAAAAAAGATAAAGACAATTATTATATGTGATTCTCTCTCTAAAAGCAATGGTTAAGCATAGGTATCAAAAACATTTGAAAAAAAATTATCTGCATAATTTGTTTCTGTGAGCAAATTTGAACTTTAAACAAAATAGAACACTATGAACATTTAACTTTGTTCTCAAGTTGTTTGTAAATCTGTAGTTCTGCCTCATCTAAAATATTTTGTAATTAAATGGGAACAAATAATTGCAGATAATTTGAATTAACTTAATTAAAAATAATGAATGAAAAAAAATATTTTTCTGAACATTTTGCATTACTTTAAAAAAAAATATATATTCTTTTATTTATATATCTAAAGTAAATATTTTTTTTCTTTTTTTGCTTCCCTACTGCTAATCAGAATTTATAAAAAATGAAAAAAGAGATATGTAAAAAAAAAAAGTGATAAAAGAACACACAGTTTATGGTCAGTTTGTAAGGACTGGTGCTATGGCAACAATATCAACACTAAGACCATACAGACACCACCATCATGCCACCAAGGCCATGTCTCAACAACACTAAATCCATAACTTTTTTCCCCCCCACCCTAAAAACACAACATTTAGTTTACAATGTGTGTCTGTGTGTTGCGGTATTGACCGTTCAAAGGTCAACAAAATGCACAGGCAATTGCTTTAGCCCACAGCCACACAAGATGCAGGGGAAGAAAACAACAGGCATGGACAAACATAGTGGATTATATAATGTATAAGATATAGACATGACAACAATACAAATTACAAGAAGTATCTTTTGATTTAAAAAAAAGGGAATCAGCTTAAATAGATTAGTTGGCTATTGTCTCTCGTTTTTCTCTCTGTTATGTTCTTATGATGCCTTTAGAGTACATTATGTCAGCAAAGGCACTCAAGAACTTAAATTATAATTATTTTTTACCAAAATGGATAAAATGGTTCTAAATTTAAAATCTAATTGAATAGAAAAAAAGTTAAAACTGAGAACAAATCTTTGTCTCACTTTTAGACTCACTTTTGTCACAATTTATAATGTCATAACATGTTTTTTTTCCCACATCTAATATTGTTTCATTTGTAAGTCAGAACTTAATGTGATTGAATGCTATGTATTAGTTTGGCAAACTAATATTGCATAGTAAATAAACTATTAAGTATTACTTGTGGGGATTAATTAGAAGCACACAAAGTGTTGTCATATATATCTTTTAATCATAATTATCCTGAAAATAATAAAAATCTAATTTTCTAATCTAATTTTCTAAGATATAAAATCCTAGTGACATGTTTTTTTTTTCATTTCACATCTTAAAGGTTTTACAAACTATTTTCTCATCAAATAAATATTAAATCAGTTTTAACATATGAAATAACAATTATGGAGATGATATATATATATATTTTTTTTTTTTGTAATCCATTAGCATAAAAAATACTTTAAAACAAGAGAGAGAAAAAATCTGGACAAATCACTACAATTACTTAACAAAATGGGAAAAGAAATATATTTATAAACAAAATGCTAATAAAGATGGAAAAAAAAAAGGGAGGCAAATGGCAGTAATCACCCAAAGCAGAAATGGTGCAGGTGGCAGTGGTGATGGTGTCCAGTGTGGTGGTGGCTGATAAAGCCTGTGTGGCTGAAGAGAGGAAAACAACAGGTCATGAGGGAGGGATGACAGCAACGGGCGGTGAGTATTTGGAAACAGACGTTTTCCGAGCAGACGCATAACAAAGTGATTCATCTGCAGCAGTGGCTAGAGACACAGTGATAGCAAAGTTGGAGACAACAGTAAGGCAGCAGCATCTGCTTTCAGCAGTGCCTGAATATTGTTATTGGAAGAGGTAAAAAAATCTGTTTACAAGACAGTGGAAAGAAAGGAATTGTAAGTATTGAGAAATACTGAGTCCATGGCCAAAGAAACAGCCTTGATTAACTTTCTGGTGATCGTTCAATAAGTTAAAATTGAGTGATAGCATGGTTGTACAAGAGATGAAACAGAATGCACCTAATTTAAGGACAGATCTATGACAACAATTTTGGCAATGCCATCGCTGCTCTTGAACGTAATCACAAAATGAAAGACTGAACAATCTTATGTAAACGTTATGCCGACAAGAAATGCAATGCGTTACTCAAAAAATGAATAACATGGGAGAAAAAATTATAATGAATCAAAAAGAATATATTGCTCTTTGTTTAAAAAGATTACCCCTCCCTTTTTAACATGGGAAAAAAAAAGGAGGGTATAAAAAAAAGTAATGATATATAAGTTCATCTACATTAAAAAAAAACAAAAAAAAAAAAAATTTTATTATTATTATTTTTTGTCTTTTTTTTTTTTTATGGAGGCATAAAATTATTTTGTTTTATTTTTCAATGACTATCTTTGTTAAGTTAAGTTAAAAAAGTTCTGCTTATATTTAAAATATTTTGTTTTAACAGTAGTAGTTGACTTTTCAAAATAAACCAAATAAGATGAGAAGAATTCATAAGCTACCTCCAGTTATCAATGCGTACTGAAGAGGATAGAAACATTAAAAAGGAAGATTAGTGGTGCTAAGAGACAGTGCTATGTTAGTGGTGCTAAGCTACAAGTACCCATAACATCACTGCAACAGCTGGGGCTAGAGTTGGTGAAACTGGGCGTGCCTTCTGTGAAATCTGTGTGGGTCGGGGTCGACTCAGACAGGCTTAGCGGTGGGGAGGCCCCCCTCTGGCCATAGCCGCTGCCAAGCCCTCTCAGGGAAGCCGTGGAGGCTGTGCCTGCAGAGAGGGCATCTTCACTGGGATAGGTCGTCAAATTGAACGCCTCAGACCTGGAAGGTGTGCAAAACAAAGAAACAGATTAGGACACACATTTAGATACTTTTTCTTCTGGAGAGAATCACACTAAATAAGAATAGCACTCATTTTAATTCCATACAGATATAAATGTCTAATTATCTATAAATATATTTTCATTTCACGTGTTTCTCTTCACAAAAGTGTCTTTAATAAAATACTTTGTAGATACATTTCTCCCTCCTCATCTTTGAAGTTTGTGGATTAAATTACTGATTACTTATGTTTAAGTATAGATCTTTAATAGGACATGACTGACTGCAAATAGTTGAGTTTTCAATAGAGATCACAGCTAATCTTAGTTATCCAAAAAGGTTTTACTTTAAAAAAAAAAATACACAAGTAATTCTACTATTATGATGAGATTTTTACACAAGCTGGGAAGATGAATATTCAAGCTAGCACATCATAAATAAGCATTTTTTTTTAATATATAGATGTATGTTTGTTAGTGCAAAAATGGAGTTAATGCACAATATTTAGAAACAAAACAATAATTAATTATAATGTTCATTTAAACTATGTATGTAAGTAAATGAAAAAAAAAGTTCAATATATGTTTTGACTGCACTAAAAGCCATGAAAAATGCCTTTTTTTTTTTAAATTCTTTTTGCCTAGCACATTTTTCATGCTAGACCAACCTCAGTGCACTAGGGTTCAATTTCTTTTAGGGACCTGTGGGGGGTAGGGTAATCAGGAGAAAGTTTCTGTGCTGCGATTAAGCGTTCAACAAAAAACAGCTCCAGAATCAAACTTGATCCCTTCTGATAATTAGCCAAGCCAATATGCCATTCAGTCACACATACCATTGTAAATGTGTTAAGACTGAACCAACCTTATGTTTCAAAGCCAGTCATTGCTGTGATTTGATAGTAAGAATTTGTAAAGTTTTTCATGCCCCCATCTCTCCTTCTCATTCATTCGCACCGTCAGTGATTCCTTCCTACTAGAGACAATGGCAATTCTATTTTCCCCTTACAAATCCCTCTACCCATACACTAGTCATTGAACAAAAAATGATTGTTACTAATTCAACAAACAATTGAGTTAATAAGTCTCATTCAATAGTTGGTAAGTACAGCACAGTGAAAAGCACAAGAGTAAAACCAATAGAGTCACACAAGAGTTCAGTGGGAGGAAACAGGACAACATATCAACTCTTTGCACAACATTTCACATAACCAGCACATGATCCTAAACAAGAGAAATCAAACAAAGTAAAAGGAGATATTGGAGCTATGCTTATAAAATAATAAATTGACTCTGTAAAGATTAGTCACAAAAGGGCAGTATGTATGTAACTATTATTTTGAAACTAACGGAGAAAACTATAAATGAGGTATGTTATTATGTCCAGTTTATTAAAAAATGAGATCTATAAATAGACATGCCATCACATGATTATCAGAACAAAGGGTAGGAGTTCCATTAAAAATCAAACATGTCAAAAAAAAAAAAAAAGAAAGAGAAACCACAGACCGTATCCAGGTCCTGAAATTACAGAAAATAAAGAACAAAACCATAATATACAGTTGTACAATGTACACAATAAATACTGAACACACACTGGTACACACTAGAAGCACATTTGACAAACTACACATTGACATTTACTGAAAAGCACACACCAAATAACCCATACTCAACACATGATAACAATTATAAATATCTATTGCAATTTACAATTGGTTTCAAGAGTCTGACAATTCTTAAAGGACATAAGAGATTTTCTTGACAGTTGTCTTCTGTTTAGAATGAGTACAAGTCAATTTCTCCAAAATATATACATAAACTGCCAAATTTCTAGGAAAATTTTTAGAGACTTTTTGAGATCTGCGTACAAAATACAGGTTTTTCCTCAGAAGAATTTGCAAGACAAATTGTTAAAACAATAAAAAAAAAACTGTTTTCTTCAGTAAAAAGAAAATGGCAAAGTCAAATGTTTTCAATTTGTACAAGATAGGAAGAGTCTTTTTTTATTAAAACTTTACAAAAACCGTTGGTAATTTTAACCAAAATTAATCATAAAAATAAAAAAATTTCAAACTGATAAATATTCTTGATGGTTTGCCAACAAAAATATTGCTATCTGGTTACATATGTGATGTTTAATAATAAAAAAAAAAGTATGAGTCATAAAAAATAAAAGTGACTAAAATTGGTCAATGATACTTACATATTTATTTTTTCTTTTTCTACCTTATTATGAATATTTACATTTCTATAGCAATCCTGATATAAATGTTATGATTGAGCAGGCCTTGGTAGACTAAAGTAACAGGCTAGACACATGGAGAGACAGAGAACAAAATAAAAGGACTTACTTTTTCTGTCTGGAATTCCCATTGATGTTATTGCCTTGTATTCTAGGGGAGGGCGAGCGGTTAGCCTGACCTGATGGGATGTGAGAGTTGTCTGGTAGTAGATCCGGTTTGCCTCCAACAGCACCAGTACCTGCTTAGGTCACAACATTGGTTTGATGAGTCAACCGGTTCAATGACATGCAAATTAACATTTCATAACATAAATGAAACCAAAATTAAATGTAACCATAAAAGACAATGAAAAAAAAAATTTTTTTAAGTTATTTAAAAAAAAAAATTTTTGGAAAAATCTAAACTAATTCATAATCTTTTAGCTTGTACATTTATACATTAAATAGTAAGACAAAAATGTTAATTCAACAATCTGGAAAGAAAAGAAACAAAAATGCAGGCCCACAGTTAATACTATTAGAAATGTGGTTGGCACATTCTAATACATCTCTATAGTGGAATTTTTTAAAATTCTCAATTTATTTGTAATTTTTACTAATAATTTCATGGTAAGTAAACTTAATTGTTATATATTTCTGTTGAAGTAAAACCCTTTTAAAAAAAAAAAAAGAATTATAAACTAACAAAATAACCTTCCCTCATAGTTTAAAGTCTTATGACATTATTATTGTATTTTTTTTTTCTCAATCAGTTTTAATTAGAAAAAAATAAGTATATGAAACAGTATTAGTTCATAACTGTGAGAAAATATTAGTTTGATCATCTTTTATTTTGGCAAATAAAAAAAGTTTTAATATAATTTTAGGAATATATATTTATTTTATTATTATTTATTATGATACCAAATATTAATCATTGATTATTTATTTTTATTGTAAATTTGAGCTAAGCAACAATACAATAGATAGAATCAGAAAATAGAAAAAAAAAAATTCCCCAGCTTTGTGGAGGTTCAGATAAGCCACAAATAAGACAAATGTGTAAGTATGCTGTAGAACTGATCAAACTTATCTAGCACTACCACTGGTAGAAATAAAAATGGAGGAAGAGTAAATAAACTATATTTATAGATAGTTACTGCTGGGCTAGAAAGTTGTAGTATTTACTGTTAACTACTACCCAGCACAACATGATAGGATGTTTTCAACAGTTTATTTTTAAATTTTGTATGAAAAGAGCTCTTCTCTATGAATAGCAAAAAGATAAACTTAGTTGTTTTATTTTATTTATTTTTTTTTTTTTAAAAATTTTTAAAAAAAAAAATAAAACATATTAATTAAAAGTTAATTCAAAAAAAAAAAAAAAAAATGTAAAAAAAAAAGCTAAATCAATCACGACTAAGACAGATCCACACCCGAGGAGGCTTGCTCGTCCGAGAAGCTTATAGTCCTGCCGGACCGCTCCACTTTGACGGGCACCACACCACCTTCTGGTTGGTCAGGGAATGTCTGTTGCCCTTTGGATTTGTTGACCAATGATCTCTTCTTGGATGGCGAATGTTTGAGAGCTTCAGATTCAGAGAAACAGTACAGATTAGAAGAGGAGATTAGGAAAACAAAATAGATACACTTTGATTCTTTAGTTTTGTCTTAATATTAAGTGCTACTACAAAACAGATATACACTTTGATTCTTTAGTTTTGTCTTAATATTAATACTACAGTACCCTTTAATTTTTAAATTAATTTCTTCTCTTTAAGCTTCTTATTTAATGGACGCAAAATTTTAATAAATCATAATCAATGTTGGTTAATATATATACGTGTTAAAGTTGTTTTTAATTTTCTATTTTTTTAAAATCTTAAACAGGTGTCTACATCTTGTTTCATTAAATCTATTTTTTTTAATGTGATTCAGTTCAAATGCAAAAAAAAATCCAAACCAAAAGGTCTTTCATTAACAGAAGCATCGATAATCACAGTTAATAGTAAAAGAAAATATAAGAACCATAGGTGGCTCCATTAGTCTGTCTTGAATAAAATGCAATACAGACTATGATTTTTGGTCAGCTTAAGAATTTTTTAAATCTAAATGTTAGCTCCTTACAACTCCCCCTCCCCTTTTAAAAAAAAAGGTAAAAAAGCTAGCAAGATTATTATATCTAGCTCAAATAATATCCAGAAAAAGTAATAAAAAGAAAAGGAAACAAAAAAAAAAAAAGTAAGCTATATGAAAAAAGAAATGTTTATAAGTGCATAGTATGTACATATTTGATTTCACTTCTATACATTATGTGAGTCTCAGATTTCTATTTGTAGCCAATGGCTATTGTTCAGAAACAAAATATTTAAAAATTTTCAAGGTGTATTCTTGCTTAGGAAACCTGATTTACCTGTGGGGGTCTTTTTGAACACTCGGGTAGCATGATATTGCAAGAACCTCTGGGCATAGTAGCTGGGTCTGTGTACCGATATGGTATCCTAGGAATTGGATATGGAGATATGTATAAATAAAACATATGCAGTTAATAGTTTGAACAGGTAGAGACCAGGTATCCATGAAAATGTGTAAAATATGGAGAGAGTCAAGGAAAGTTCCAGCCACAACCCTGAAGGCCAAAACTTAAAATATAAGAGTTAAAGAAATATTATAACTGCAGGGATACTTATACTTGATTCGAATTACAATTTGATACTCACAGTAAAATATGCATCAATTTAAAATAGCAACTAGCTAATGTATACAAGTATATCCTGTTTATCCTTTAGGAATGTTAATATCGAACAATCAATTGTTTTTTTAAATCAATGCCTAATGGGTTTTGTAATAATAAAGTAAATAAGCAATAAAATTTTATTTGTCATAATTTTGTAACAATTACAATGAATAGAAATATACAATTACCATCACAACACATGAGTGACAAAATATAAAGCATTTTTTTCCTTGCGTTTTCAAAGTTCATTTTCATTAAAAAAAAACCTATTAGCACAATACTCTAACAGAATTAGCTAATCATCCATACAAAATTGGTCAATAGATCTAGATTAATAAATAACTAAATGAATAGAAAAAAAAATGTCTGACAATTTTTTTCTGAATAACTTAAAATGTCCTTCAGCATGAGTTTATGAGCAAAATTTCAGCTCAATAGAATAATAAAAAGTTCCAAAACAACTGATTCAAATTTTGTGTGCATTAATAGGAGGTATTAAAAGAGCTCATTTTGAGCTTCACTAAATCATTATGACTAGAAATCCAACACTAAGTGTAAAGTATTCAAGAGACTATATGTTAAAACTGCTTACCCCATCAATGACTATAGATTTCATGGTGTGCTCCAACCTCTTCTTCAAACGGAAAGACTGAAGAATGTCAATGATCCCAAGGTAGATCAAGAGCCGCTCCCCCTTGGCGTTACGAGCCGGAATGCCACCAGGACTGAAAAACAAAAAAACTGCACTAGAACTCAAACTAAACACTATTGTATTTTATAGAGCCTGTGGCAAAAGACTAAGTTTATTCTTATATATTTCTATTTCTTGGAAGAGTAAAAAAATTATTGAAGTTCCTCAAATTAAAAGTTTTTGTACTTAGAAATGCAACCAAATAAACATTTTTAAAAGAGTTTGAACACTAAAAAGTAGAGACTATTGGGTGGAATAAAAGAAAGTAGCATTAAATAACTAAGTAAATAATCAACAAGTTCCAGTATTGGAGATTTTCATACGATTTTCATACATGACAGAAAAACTATAAATAACTAGCGTTTTGGTATAACGGATGTACAAAATAAAGTGTTGATAAACTGTTTTTTTTAAAGGTATATGATAAGGTTTCTGCACTTTTTAGCACTACAGAAATCAAATTTTATAAGCTCTTCCCTTTATAGCAAAAATAATTTTAATATGGATTAAGCATTAGACTTTCTTTCTGTAACTTAAAAATTATTGAAAAATTAAAACAAATGGGCAACTAACTAGCGGCAAATAAAGAAGATGTGATCCAAAGACCAACTACCAAGCATTGACATTTGATAAAATTAGACCTCAATTCTTTTTTAATTAGTTGGCAAGAGAGGTCAATTTAGTGTCCTTGACATTTGTTGATGTGAGTGTGAAAATCTCCAGTAAATGAGTACTATTGGTTAAATAGGGTGCCAGTCAAAGGATGTTACTCATTAATAATTAAATACACAAGTATCACACATGATATTAATAAATATTATTAATAAAATTAATTTCATCAGCTCTATGACATACTGCACTTCGCAACAAAACTAGATTTAAAATAGAAAAAAAAAACTACTATAAGCTAAATATCTTTAAAGAAAATCAATGAGTGTAAAGCAACTGCATGTCTAGACATGTAATCAAGCTAACGCGAGTCCAATTTGTCAACCATTGCAATTTGGCATCTCTCAAGCATGAAATAAAGATGTCTTTTATCATCTAATATAGAGAGATAGATAGATATAGATAAATAATAAATAAAGGTAAAAAGCCAACTAAGAAAAACTAATTAGAAACTAAAATCAAATTACTTATTTGGAAATGTTTGTATTCTTGAGCAAATTATTATAAAAATAAACAACTTTTTTTTTCTTTTTATAAAAAAAAAATAGGAGCCTAAATTTATCTAGAAACCAAAATATGCATTATTTATATCGGCAATCAAGCCAGCAAAATGTTAAGAGAAAAGTGTTTTCTTGGAGTGCATTACTGTTTCAAGCTTTAGAATAGAATATTTTAGTTAAGAAGAAAAAAAATGCATCACTTGAGGAATCTATTACTGTCATTTTAATCAAGAAAAAAAGAGAAAGGGAAATAATCTTATGATGTCTGCTTAACACACAGAACTAAAATGAAACAATTGGACGATGTGGATGAAACAGCAACATGATATGTTTGGGCATAATGCATAGCATTGTAACATCATTCATTTTCTTATGAACACAATCTTTGATACTGCATTTGGTTAATCTTATTAATGTATATGTCATTGAAGACAAAATGTGAACTAGATTGAACAATTCTCATACTAGAATGATAATCAAAGCCAGAGATGAAATATGGAGGGCAGAAGTGCTTCAAATTATGGTGCTCTCATTGTGAATTTTTGTTCTTGAGAATGATTACATGAGTCTCAAAGCTCTAGTCATATTTTGAACTTCACAGTAGGTAGCTTCATGTAAATATTAAAAAAATATTTTTGAAAAAGAAATGGTGATAAAAAAAAGCAGGTAGTCAATAGAACAGAAGTTCTATATTTGTAAAGATTGTTGCTTCTGTATGTGTGATGTTAAACCACAAAAGAAAGGTCAATTTATGGCTACAATAAATGTGTATAAACAGAGTTTTTGCTAATAGAAAGAGAAAAAAGTTCACTTATCAAAACAACATGATTCTACCAATGTCTTGAATAAAGAAAACCTAGGATGACTTTAGTCATTTTAATGTGATTTGAAATACTGCACCATAAATGTACATGCATTTAAAACTTTTTAAAAAAAATTTTTGTTAGTCCAATTCTTAGAGAAAAAAAGGTGCAAATTAACTCACTTTCTTAGCTAAAAAATAAATTGTTGTGACTGACATGTATAAGTTCAACTTGTGACTAGAGCATCAAAGTTGTTTATTTCTATTTTTATGAATCAATATAGAAATTAATTAATTCAATAAGCAATGCAGAAATCTTACATCACATTCTAAATCATAATATACTTCTTGATTCATTTTGATATGCACACTTTCCTTATTAGCTTGAAATTTGAAATTATCTTTTCTTACTGAAACTTACATTCACTTACTGAATGAGATGTTTGTTCATTGTTATTTGATAAATACTTGACTCAGTTCTATCAATTAAAGAACCAAATGACTATTATAATATTATATGTGGCAGTTAAATAAGACATGTAATAAGACAATTTAGACTGCTTTAAGATCTAGAAGTCATCAGTATGTATAATAGGAATTCATTTGCAAGGTAGCAGAAATTAGCAGAACTAAGTTTTAGCAGCCAACTGAATGCTTAAAAACAAAGCTTTTAGCTCAAATCTGAACTCATCAGGCAATTATATATTATACACATTTCAATTATTAAAAAAATTAGTTTAAAAAAAAAAAGAGAGAGGGAGAAAAATGAATGTATAGATTATGTTTGAAATCTGCAGATTTAAAAGCTCATAAGTAATGTTTCCTAATATGAATAATCTAAAAAGAAAATGAAATTTAAAAATGAAATCAAATCAGTTAAGTTTATAGGTGTTATTCATGTTATGTTAGATATAGCAAATATTTTTTTTAATGTAGTAATTGCATAGAAGTAAATGAAATATACTTTATTATATTTGTGTGTTAAAATGAAAATCTTGGTTGACTGAACCACAGTGCATGCATACCAATCTGAAACATGAGAATTGCTCAGCCAATGGGGTGTTTGTATATCTGACCTGGAAATAATAGCCAATCAGTGAGCTGCTTTAAGCTTGACTAAAAACAAATACAAGTTAGAGGTCAAACACCCTACTGAGTCAAGTCCCTACATGGGCTACTAAAAAAAAATAGGAAGAGGAAAAACAGTGAGACATGCAGATACACAAAGAAATAATTAGAGAGGAAAGCTTCAGCTAGTAGACCACATTTAGCTCTATTGAAGGTGGTACATACTGCACTAAATGAGATGAAGAATGAATCAACAGTAAATTATGACACATGATTTCAGTGAACTCAAATTTGAATTAATGTGACAAAATAAACAAACACACAAAACAACAGGAAATTAATTATAAATTATTAAATATTTATATATAAAAGTTGTACGACTTAAATTTGAACTTCAGGGCTCAAGCCTCCTCAAGCCAATACACTAATCACTATGCCAGCAAAGTGCTTATGAAAATAGAATTTTTTTTATAGCTATCTAATTATTTACATTAATTCTCTACATTAAGTATGACAGGGAGACTAATTAAACTTATACCCCCACAGCAGTCAAGTACAATTTCTTTACCATGTTCAATACCAAACAAAATAGTCAATTAACTAATTTATTTGATTTTTTAAAAATTGATTTCAGCTTAACCTAAAATTGGGTGTGGGAAGCTTTGTAAAAACATTGTAGGTAGGTTTACAAAGAAGCACAAAGGAAAAGAATACCAAATTATATAAGGCAGACACTAAGTTGAAAGTCTGCTTACAAAATAGTTTGGGGGGGGGGGGTTTGGCTACTATTTCTGTGTTCCAACTCTTTTTCAAGAGCTTACAATAGCTAATTACCCAATTAAAAACAACTAAATAAGGACAGAACATAACACTATTTAAGATTTACAACCCAGGTTTACACACTGAAGTGGGACACATTTCTATTGAGAGACTCTCCAACTCTTAATACTATAAAAAATTGAAAAAACCAGACACCTAGGACAATCAGGTAATTAAAAACAAAGTTTTATTTTATTTGCTTTGCCTTGCAAACACCAATCATAATTATGGATGGTGAAAAGCAATTTTATTAATATTTAACCATGCAATTAGAATTAGTACAAACTCATACTATATATATATATATATAATGAAATCAATTCAACATAACATGGATTTATCATCGTAATAAACAATTTCTTTACTCAAAAATGAAATCAAACAAACTTAATGTACTGTCAACCAAGTGTTTATTATTCAACGTCTTGTTTTTTTTTTTTTACTAAGACTGTTCACAAAAGCCACTAACATGTCAAACATGTCAAGGAAACCATTAACATGTCAGGGGGAAAAAAAATGTGGAACAATCAGGAAACGAAATATCATTCACACACAAAAAAAAAAACTTACGGCACATCAGTGTCCTCATCTATCTCCTCATTCAAATCAGTCACGCCCTGGATAGACTCCATGGGTGTTGAATACTGGCCGATTCTTGTTTTGAAAGATTTCCCTCTATGTAGTGAGTTGCGGGTGTCTGTCCTGTCTGACCTGGACTGTGATGAGCCATAATTCTCAGACTGCTCCTTGTCTTGTTGTAACTGGATTTGCTGCTGTTGCTGTCAGGAAAAGAAAACAAATAACCTTTGACCCTTTTGAATGTTGCTATTGATTAAAAATGAACCTATTACTGACTTATTAATTAACTTAATCTATATTATATACAAAATAATTTATAAATATACTTGACAAGGCTCAACTAAAATGAAGCTCCAAACTTTCAACAAAAAATAATAATAATGCATCCCTAACTGGACAAAAACTTTTTTAATCACCTTACATTCAATTGTACTGTATCAAATCTAAGCTGCACCATAATTTAACATTTTTTCTCAATCACATCAGCACAAACATATTTCTTTTTTCATCCACATGTCACCTTTCCTCCCCACCACAAAATATATCTATCTCACCAACAGTCAGAAGAGGGAAGAAAGTTTCCTACACCAGGGACAAGAGAGTGCTGTCCAAAACACAAACTTATAGAAGCTATGAAGAATTCAAAATCTAATCCCTCTGATGACAAAGATGGCATTTAGTCTATGTCTGACTGCATTAAAATGCTTACCCACGTTCACTTTTAGTTTCTTTTCTATTTAAATAATTTTACAAACATTATTTCAAAACTGGTTTCTTTTTCTTTTCAAACCTAATCTTGCTTTACTTTAAACACAGAAGTCAAACAGAAAAAAAGAAATATGAAGTGTTCAAAGTTAGAGGCTAACAATCATGAATCAATGTACAAGTAAAGACACAAGTTAGATTCAATAGAATTTAGGTAGAATACCAATACCAGTCATCATTCAAGAATAAAGGAACATGCATCTTTTGTTTTAGCTAAATATTCTGTACAAGTCAACCGGCAGGCATAGCATACGCCGCTATTTTGCATGGCCAGCTTAAGGCCACTGCAACCTATGCGACAGCAGTGGGCCCCACACTTGTATATGACCCGCGCTAATTTTAGGTGTACAAATTATAAAATTAAACCATTTTATAACTTATAACAGATTTCCCGCTGCCTCCTGTCGATTTAACAGGAGGTCCTGGAAATCTCCTGAAATTGCAAAATATATGAAAAGTCCTGGAAATCTCTGGAAATTATTAAAATCTTTTGAAAACTCATACAAATCTCCTGAAATATATAGACGAAAATTGTCATTTATTTTCGCCTCTTAAATTACCTAGGATAACTCCATCAGAGTTGCAAAAATAAAAGAGTGATCTTTCCATTGTGTCCAAAGTGGCCTCGATAGTTACTACAGAGCAGATTACCCCCCCCTTTTTTTTAACATGAGGTAGAAATAATAAAAAAGATATTGCAACAGTCTGGCCCTGCTATTTTGTGACTATGTGTTCTTTCTCCCCCCCCCTTCTTGTTTTATCGTTGACTATCCACAAAGTGATCTTTCCTTTACTTCTTGCTACTTGACAAAACTCTTGATTGAAAAATTCCTTTTTTCTAGACATATGCAAACAACCAAAAATATTATTTTGTGCATCTCTTTGGCTAAATGAAACTAAAATTATATTGTTTTTCTATTCTGTGTTATTTTTTTCTGTCATCACTATCTTAAATCAACTTGCCTACTATTCAATTATGAAACAGAACTCTTCAATAATCACATTCAATATATAAAATTGTTCGTAAAAAAAAAAACCAACAAAAAACAGTGTGATGTAAAGGTATATAGAAAATGCTTTTTTAAAGAAAAATTAATAAAAAATTAACTGTAACATGTAGAGAGTACAGAAAAAGAAAAATTATTAACTATTATAAATTATCCAATGAAAGGAAGCAAGAACAGAATGAAATCATCAGCTGTAGGTGTAGAATAGGACTCACTAAAACAAAATCAGCTGCTAAGATTCTATAGTTTGATTAGAAATATTAAGAATAATCTGTTGCTATCAAAGAAAAGTGTTTGGTCCAAAAAGGATTCTGACTGTGGATTGATTGTTCAGTGTTTTTTTGTTTAGTAGAAGAGTATAATAAGTCTGCAAGATTTTAAGAGTTAATCCAGTGTTGACAACTGTTGTCTCAACAAAAATGTACTTTAGCATCCTTGTTAAGCAACAGAAACATGAGACACTTAGACTCAAAGATAACTGACAAAATATCTTTGAATAAGTTCAGTTTAGAATAGAACTTATTACTTAAGTAAAGCATGTCCCTCATGCTCCTTCAGCATGCTCAGTTCACTAATGTCCAACCTTTTTTTTGTGGACAAGGGGAGGTGCCTGGGAAGAAGTTTCCAACTCATCTTCCAGTCTATATTGATTGGTGAACTTGTGCATCTAAATATCCGGTTACGTTTTCTGATAAAATAATCTACAGCTCATTTTAATTATCTTTACTTAAATCTAGTGGTCATCTTTACTTTAATCTAGTGGTCATCTTTACTTTAATCTAGCAGTCATCTTTACTTTAAGCTAGTGGTCATCTTTATTTTAATCTAGTGGTCATCTTTACTTTAATCTAGTGGTCATCTTTACTTTAATCTAGTGGTCATCTATACTTAAATCTAGTGGTCATCTTTACTTAACAAAAAGAATGTCAACAAGTAAAATATATTTAAAAAAAAAAAAAAAAACTTATTGAAGTGAAATCACATCAATTATTTTGAATGAATATATTAACTTATATCTGGCTAACAATAATACATTTGTATGACTGGAAACATTTCTGTCACTTGTTTTTGTTGAGCACAACTTTCATGCTTCTAGCCCTGCTGACTGAGTGCACTATGATCACATCACTTTTGTGGACCTGGGTAGGGCTGGGGATATCTGGGAGAATGTTTCTGTGTGGCTTTTTTTTTTTCAAAAGTTATTTTTTAAAAGCTGGAAGTCTTGAGCCTCCACCATGGAGTGTTAGCCACTGAACTTTTTTAAGATTTTATAGTTACCTATTTTTGGTTAAAAATATTTAGCACATGACATAATTTTCTACACAAGGCTTACCTCCCCTTAGCTTAGTACATTTTCTATGTAAGGCAAAATAATGTAATTACTACAACAGAGTCATTAATTTTGTATTGATTCATGTGTGACAATGAATGATTGTGCAAAGTTTTCATGTGGTTTAAGAATGGGAAATGGGAGAAATAATCAAAAATTAAAAGTTTTGTTAAAAAAACAACACAAAGGTTCTAAAAATTCTGAACTATAAAGCTCAGTATCTCTAAACAGTACTAGGCAGTACTAACTACAGACTAAGGAGAATCTTGAACTCAAAGGAGAAGACTTGACCACTGTCTTTTAGAGTCATGGAGCAAAGCATATTAAAATAGGTGAATAGTCCAACTGAGCTTGTCTTAAATTTTGCTGAGCATATGAGTTATGTCTAAGATAGGAGAACCATGTATTGTAGAAGTTAAGGGTCCAGTGAGTACATTTCTTTAAATATGGTGAATCATGAAACTTAAGTGAGGGATGGAAAGCGTGGTCAAGAGGATAAGTGCGTTTGAGCTTGGCTACCTAGAAGGAGGCTCGAGGTTCGACACCCGACTCGGGCAGAATTGTGTTTACTGAGCGCCCAAAGGCTGCACAGGAAACCAACTCCTAGATACCCCCCCCCCCCCTGGTCCACAAATGAGATTGGACCAAAGCGCTCTGAGCATGCTATAAGCATGAAAGTAGCGCTATATAAAAGCTATAATAATAATGGGTGGTGGAGAGGTATAAACTGCTGGACTATATATCAAGGAGGTTTGAGTTTGAATCCTGAGACTCAAGCTGTGTTTTTCTGAGGGCCTAAAGATAGCACCTCTACCCTATACCCACCCACCTCAGGTGCACAAAAAAGATTGAACCATAGGGCACTGAGAATGCTATAGTATGAAAGTTGCAATATAAAAAAAGTATTTTTTAAAGTCATTAAGTGGCCATAGTCTATAATTTCATTTTTTGTTGTTGTGACAGTTATAAAACAATTGAAATTCAATTAAAAAATAAATAAAAAAAATAGCAACCTAAAAATTGGCTTGTCAAAGGGAGATAAACAAATGTTTCTCTTGTTATAAAATAATTTTCAAATATGGGATCCACATCAATTAAAACAAAGGTTAACACCGAACACATAACTGCTTTAAGGCTGCAGCTAACTGAAAATGTCAAAGAATGGAACACAAAAAGAAGGACTACAAGAGAGACTACCACTGTGGCCTGAGACTGTCTGTTCCAGAAATGTCGAGTGATGAAAGTGTTGCAGTATTGTTGGGACTGGAGTTCCTGGGTTTGTTTCTGTAAAGAGCATTCAACAGAGAACTAAGTTAAACAATGCACATTGGTCGTTCAAACACTCAAACTGCAGAGAGGATTGAAAGAAAGTGTCTACAACTTCAATATGAAATCTTTTGACAACTAAATCCAGGCTGCGCTTCAGCAATGACCAAAGCCTTGACAAGTGCATGGGTACAACACTGGAAGGAGACAAAGAGCTTTTAAAACCTAGACCTTTGTTGTAGATGAGACATCTGACTCTTAACTCCCAGTAATTCTAAAATGCTGTGACGATACAAACCAACCAATTTTTTATGTAAATTTAAGACGCTACAAAACAACCAATTTTTAATGTAAATTTAAGACGCTACAAATCAACCAATTT
>JADKLZ010079391.1:5035250-5046672 GCA_021533235.1 Biomphalaria straminea
AGTATTCCTTAATTTTTTGTTTTATTTTGAAAAGGGGAAATAATTCTTACAGTAATATGCCTGAATAGATGTTCCCCGAACTACTGGAATAGTTAACTAGTAGGCCACCATTTGAATTATTTTTTCTTTATAAAAAGCAAAGTTTTCCACTGAATACTCCGAACGTGCAAAGTGTTCGTTAAGGAAAAAGGTTTTGTAAACATTGCAATATAGAATACCTTGTGCAAGGGAAACTCCATAGGTTACTGGCGGCTGCACCAATCCCAAGTTATTATGGGTGCCTTCATTTCCTGGGCTATTTGTTGTCCTGTGACGAGGTACTGGCCATCGGTGGACAAGGTGGACAAGGCCATAGCTGTGATTGTACTGATGACAAATAAAGGATACATTTGTCTCTCTATAAATTATTTCATGCAAATAAACAAAACTATTTCAATGATTTTAATTAAAGTATGGTTACATTGAAAAATCTTTTCTTTTGACATACAATAACTAATACAGGTAGTAAAGGTAATTGGACCATTTCTGCTAATGAGTGTCAAGTCTAATGTATAAAGAAGGGACACATCGGACTGAAGATACTTGTCACTTTTTATATCAAATATTTTTACATTGAAAGATAACAACAGTTGTCTTCTCTTCGATTATCATTGAATTTTACGATCCTGTTTATCTTTTTTTAGAAATAAAACACAGTAAGAAAGAAAAATAGAAGACAAAACTTTATAAATAAATGAGGCCATGTAATGAAACAAAAAAGTAAGAAACCGAATATAGGAAGATCGAGAGAGATTTTGAAACAATGGATTTCAGCCATAGCAAGGCCAATGAGATAGCAGTATCGCCAGCTAAATAATAATTACTTCGCCCTCCCCACAAGCAAAGAGCTTAGACATTTGATTCTTCGGAGTTAAAAAGTGCAACTAACAAAGCCTACAACTCTGTCTGTTAAAGAGTTTGTACACGTTATTTCTCCCAAACCCAATCTTGGATCATGCTGAAATTTGACATGCATATTTCTTGTACCTGACAACACAACATCAATTTTTTTAAATAAAAAATTAGTTGATAAGCTATTGGTAATACATAATATAGTTTTATATCTTAAAGGGAAAGAAATTGTACTTGACTGAAGTAGTGGTATAAGATGAATTATTCCCATTTATAGGTCGTCGCCTGAGTCTGAAATAGGACGAGACTATAGAAACTATTAATAACAGGCCCGGCCCTGCCGATTGCGGGGTCCTATGCGAAAAGGATTGCGTGGGACCTGGTCTGGGTAGGGATAAGCGTAAGGTCAAAATTAAGATTTTGTATTAGAAAATACATTCGTTTTAGCAATTTTTATCGCGCGTAGGATAGGCAATTTTTTTTTATTTTTCAGGAGACTTTTATAAGTTTTCAGGAAATGTCCAGGACTTTTTAAAAATATATTGCAATTACATGCGATACACTGAAAAACTTTGCTATTTAAGGATCGGTCTCCATATATGAAACCTTTACAACTTAAATCGACCAGCGTAGTTTGTAACTTTTGCTATTTAGTAACTTTGTTATTTAACCAAGGAGACTAGTTTTTCTTGTCCTAGGTCTATGATGTAGGTCTGGACTATGATGTAGGTCTGGACCAGAGGAGTAGCTAGGGTGGGAGAGAAATTGAGGTCCTGGGTTCGAATCTCGTTGAAGACTGGGATTTTGAATTTCGGGATTTTTAGGGTGCCCCTGAGTCCACCCAACTCTGATGGGTACCTGACTTTAGTTGAGGAAAGTAAAGGCGGTTGGTCGTTGTGCTGGCCATATGACACCCTGCTCGTTAACCGTTGGCCAAAGAAACAGATGACCTTAACTTCATCTGCCCCATAGAGCGCAAGGTCTGAAGGGGACACTTTAATTTTTTTTTTATTGTGCTGCCATTAGACATTCTCAGAGCTAAATTCAACCACGCGGACATACTGAACGGGATTTACAAAAACATCGTACTGTCGAAGTTTATTTAAAAACAAGATTACAAAGAGAGTTTGTGTGACAAACTCAGAGGCGGCCCCCGTCGGAGTCGGATCCCTGTCAGATATTTCGGATGTTCCTTCTAAGTCCCTGGCTCAATTCCTGTATGCTCCCATCCTTAAACTATCGCAATATTTCTGAAAGAACAGTAATGGTTAAATCATATTTTCAAAAGCCTTTAGTGTTTTTTTCTAACCGTGACGAACAGACCAACCAACAGACAAAACGCACAAAACATGCTTGTTTCATTCTAAATGGGGGCACTAAACAATTTTTTTTTTTAAAATCTGATTTTTAAAAAAAATTAAGAAATTAGTTTAGAATCATGTCATTTCCGGGCTTTACGCTAGTACACGAAAGCCGCTGCTAAAAGTTCATTTTAAAAAATGTGCGTGATATCTATTTGTCTGATGCATTTCTTATAGTAACATTTCCTCCCTTACATTTACGTAATTGTTTTAGAATTGGTGTTTTGTTATTAAAAAATCGCTTGCATAATTAATTTTATAAATTAAACGGTTTGCTTTTAGAAAACTAAAAGTAGCCGTTGCATCTAAACTTTTCAAGCCGCATTTGATGGTGAAATAATATGGTTCGTATCTCTTCTAGTTTTGGCGCTCTGAGTCTGACAGACGGACAGACAGACAGAAAGTCATTTTAAAAAATGTGCGTGATATGTACATGCCAAAAGCATTTTTTCTAGTAACATTTCCTCCCTTACATTTACGTAATTGTTTCAGAATTGGTGTTTTGTTATTAAAAAATGGTGAAAAAATATTTTTCGTATCTCTTCTAGTTTTGGCGCCCTGAGTGTGACAGACGGACAGACGGACATTTTGCACAAAACTAATAGCGGCTTTTCCCATTACGGGGGCCGCTAAAAATGACAAAAATACTCCCGCTTTTTTATTTTTATAGCATACTAGAATCGGCAAGTCCTAAGATGCTGTCGTTACCGAAACTGAACGGTATTTCGAAACCAAAAACATCATGTTAAGATCTTACATGGCAATTCGAATCATAACTAATCATATCCTATCAAACATCCTAGTTTTTGAGAACGTTTTTCGAAGCTGACTATGACAATGGAATCTCCGACCGCGGGGCTCCCCTTCAGGCGCGGGGCCTGGGGCGGTTGCCCCACTTGCCACCCCCTAAGGCCGCTACTGCATACATGTAACACTAAACTAAAGAAGTTTAATTAATTAATTCATTTTTTTTACTGATTTATAGAAATCGACCCTTTACAAAACAATTAGATACTCATGATAAGACACCAGTAAGGACTGGTTCACATCGAACTCCACATTCACTTTCACATATCCCTTGGTCTGCTGTACCGTTGGGGTACCACACAGGATCTGTCAACCTTCTTTCTATATTATTCTCCGTCATTTGCCTTTGATAGAATTCTATTCTGATTTTCTTTCTGAAAATATTGATACCTGTCTCGGTGGAATACTTCTGATAGAATTGTATTCTGATATTCTTCTGAAAATAAAGAAAATATTTAAACCTGCCTTTTTACCTGCCTGTGAGGACCACTTCGTGGACCAATTTTGAGTTTATGTTTCCACACAGACTGTCTTTGTAACCTTGTTAGATTTTATTTTTATATTTGAAGATTCGGTTTTTTATGTAGGCCTATTATATCTACTTTACTTTTATGTCTTCTATCCTGAGGGCTTTCTAAATTTAGTGATTTTACTAAAGGTGTTAATCTAGTCAAATGTGAATATTCGTTTGTTATAAATCTCACAGTTAATCTTTTTTTTTTTTTTTTGTTATGTATTTAAAATAAAGTAAATCAAATTCTTCGATTGCAACTCTACAATCGATGAGATCTCATATTAATAGTTATTTATTATTATTTATCATATTAATTACTATAGCGTTTAAAAGACATAGAGCTGTTACAGTAGTAGGCCTACGTTATCGCTAGACAGTGATGTCGTTTCCATGGTCACCAATATGTACCTTGGTCGGCGCAGTCCCTTATTTTCCTCGAATTTACTTCATTTCTTTCTCTCATTTGAATAACTTGGCCCCTGGTGCTGCTGTTCATTTATGGTTAATATGTTTGTATCATCATTTGTTTCAGTACCTTGCTTTGCATCTATATTTGTGCTATTGCAACTAATGAAAAAAAAAACGATTTGGGAAGAGAAAGTTTACGAGATCTAGAATAGAGAGATGATAAATTGATCATGTAATAGTGTCTTTCACTGACCAAAGCTTGGCGTTTGGTTGAAACTTGGTTCATAGCTCTTAAAGAAAGTTAACAACATATTTATACAAAAAACTCAGAAAAATTTCTATGAATATTGACATTTGGCAGGGAAACAAAGCCCCACAGATTAAAAACGAAATTATAGACCTGTTTGGCAATGCAGTTCTGATAAAAAAAATACCAGTACCAAAGGAGGTCCAGTCCAATCCATACCATTTTTTCTTTCATTGGTGACAGTTCTCAAGACAAATCAAAAGTTGATCAAATTATTTTTTTTTTTTAAATAATGTTTTGTATCTCCGATGACATGGAGGCGAATACGAGGAAAGCGCAAACTGGGACGTCCTCGTATAACTTAACGCCACACTTTCATGGAGGACCTCAAAACAGTGGACATCAGGCTGGAAGAGACTTCAGACATTGCAAGTAACAGAAATATTATTTGTGGAGACAGCTTGCCGCCCAATAAGCTGAACGGCGAAAGAGGGTCTAAGTCTAAGTAAGATGACTGGACATCCAAAGAAATAGCAATTAGTCATTTCTAGGTTTCCTTACTTGTGAGAACCAGACGTCTGCAGAATTTGCTCCAAGCTCCAAGTAATTAAAAATCCACTTTTATCCCTAAATAAACTACGAAGCTAAAGCTATAGTATTAGGCCTATACGTTTCCAATATGACTGTATATAATAGAATGGCTTTGGCCTATGTTTCATTACAAGAAGTTACTCACGCATTTAGAAATAGATGCACATGTCTCTTACTTTTTTACATAGAGGTCCAAAAAATTTTAATCAATAAATATTCCATCTATAATTACTGTTAAATAATTGACGTAGGACTAGATACTAGGCCTATTACCTATAGCTTGTATCAATGTTTCAAAGTTTGACACCTAGAAGTGGTTTAGGAATGTAGGCCTAGATGTGTAGAATGGAGAGTAGAACTTATAAGACATTTGTTTCTATATTTGAAACTGCGTTAACTCATTTCATTCTATTCAAAAATTTTACAAACATTGTCTTTTAATTTGTGTTGAAAATTGAACAATGTCAAACGTAATAAGATTATTCTACTTTAGTTGTATTGGAATGTCGTAAAGTAAATATACCAATACGTTTAGATTTCTTGATTGTTTAGTTTTGTCACACATTACATTCGTCTTATTGGGGGAGGGGGGCCCACCAATATATTCTTGAACCCGGGCTAGATCTATATACTCTATTTGCTCCCTCTCCATAATCATTCATAATGATCAATACATGGTGCCACCTTTTCCAACAGTTTGAGACGACTTTTAAAAGCGCTAAACAAAAAAAAAATGTAAAAATATTTTTATTTTTGTTAGCCTAGACCTATTTCAAATTTAATTTAGATCTAAAATCTAGATCTACATGACATAGTCTATCCAATTTACATTTTTGAAGCAATTTATCAATATCACTACTATTTATTCATTTTGAATTGAGCAACAGGAAACAGCAAGGGTGTCGTCCCTTTGCAGTTTCCGGTCATTTTGATTACCATAAACATTGAACATGTTTCATAGTATTCTTACTCATACAATGACCATGTAGATCTAGATTTCAGATTGGATTTATACAATAGAATCGAAGCCAGGCCATATACGTAGATCTAGATCTAAAATTTGGTATAGCTCTAGATGTATATAGAATCTAGTGTCTCTAATTAAAGACATCGGCAAGACCTCAACATCATTCAATTAATTTTAATTTTTTAATGATTCATCATATGATCATATTTTCATCAATTTCATGCCATCATCCATGCCATGGCTATGAGTATGATTCAGGTTAGATTTCATCTCTGTATGTAATACTATGTATATACATCATGTGGGGAGGTGAAATAAAAAGAATTATCTTTGAAAAAACAATTTTTCGTTAGTACATCATTAAAATACTTTAAAAGAACTTTCCAATGGTAGATCAGATTATATTATACTAATTATAGGTGCCTGACATCATGATCATAAAATATCTCTAGTTCTAGATCAAGTCTAGATGAATTAGAACTATAAATCAATTTCCAATCATATAAATTGACACACTGAAAGGAACTTTGCTATATTTTCCCCCTCTTTCTAATACTTCTATTCTATGTTTTCAAAAAATTCTTAGTAAAGGTGATGATGATTTTTCAAAAGGTTTAGATAATAGTGAACAAATAGATTAGCAGCTATCTTACTAGATTTTTCAAAAGCTTTTGACAAGGTTCACCACCATAGTTTGCTTAAAAAAGTAAAATATTTTGGTATTGATGATCCATTGCATCAGTGGATTAAAGATTTTCTGATAGGGAGAGAATGAACTGTAATAATAAATGGCTCTAAATCAATACCAATAACAGTAAACTCAGGCGTACCTCAAGGAACAGTCTTAGGTCCACTGCTATTTCTAATTTACAGAAACAATTTACCAGATTGCATTAATTCAGGAACAAAAGTCAGATTATTCGCAGACGATTACATAATATATATGACAATAAAAACAACACAAGATAAAGAAATTTCACAAAGAGAATTAGATGAATTACAGAAATGTGAATAAAATTGGAGCATGTTTTTCCACCCAGAAAAATGTCAGTTATTGAGAGTAACAAAAAAACTAAAACAAATTAATTTCACTTATCTTATTCATGGTAAACCAGTAACACAGACTAAAAATGCAAAATACCTAGGTGTTATAATAAATGGAAAAACTGTCTCATGGAATCCCCATATATTGAAACTATCAAAAAATCAAACAAAGCATTAGGATTTATCAAAAGAAATTTCTATAAATAAAAAAGAACATAAAACTAAAATGCTATTAACCTTGATTAGGCCAATAATAGAATACAGTGCATCTGATCTGCTGTTTGGGACCCCTCAACTCAAGAAAACATTAAGAAACTGGAACAGACACAAAATAGAGCAGTGTGATTCATAACAAACAAATATTCACATTTTGCTAGAGTAACACCTTTAGTAAAATCACTAAATTTAGAAAGCCTCCAGGATAGAAGACTCAAAAGTAAAGTCAGTATTAATGCTCTTTCTTCCCTAGTGCCATTAGAGCATGGAATGGGTTGCCTGAGCGGACTTGGCATGGTTAATATGCATGATGCATAGGACGTAATTATCTTCTTTTTTGAAGTAATGGCTGTATTATATAAGATAAGAAGATAAGATAATAGCCAATTTCACATTGATGCACTGAAGGGAAAATGCATATTTTCTGATGCCAAACCGTACTCGCATATTTTCTTGTCCGTTTGCGTACTAAATACACAATATGCATACTTGTTGGCAACTATGCTTACAGCAACATCAACGAATGTGTATTTCTCCATACAGATCCTCTGGAAAACTCTTCAATGTATCCAGATTGAGAGCAAAGGTAGTAATCAGGGAACTCTATGCTGATGATGCAGCTATTATTGCTGATTCAAAAAACAAGCATTACAGAAATCAGGGTAGGGGTGGAGAGTTTGGTTATAAAAACAATTTAATGTGTTGCACCGAGAAGAAAAAAAAGTAGGATAAAAAAAAAAGGATGGAGCAATACTGACAATTAGGTTTAGATATATGATGGTTACGAATGAAACATTTTGGCACACCTGCCAATTTATGAACTTTCTTAAAGCTCAATCTGGTTCTTTTATTTTCAAGTTTTCCAAACACTGTCTTTGTATCAGTTTGTTCTGCAGAGTTGTCATTCTTAAAGTTGCGATTGAGGAAAAATTATTTAAGAATTTTTATTACACAGAGCTAGTTGGCCTCTCTTGGAGTGCTTTCGATTGCTTTGAACACTGAATTCGTCTAATTTGGCGAAGGGAGCCTCACCAAAATAATCTTGAACATAGGCCCACGAGTACATTGCTATGCCACTGGATAGAACCTCTGCCTGGTAGACACTAATTTTGTAGGCTAAGTGACTAATAGCAATTTATTCCACCACACTCTTTTGAAGGGGTCCAACTTTTAACGTTTCTTTTACATTTAGATTGCTTTAAAAAAAACACTATGAAAACTTTGATTTAAATTAAAAATCACATAAATTTTAGTGTTTTTTTTATATATCTACAGCTTGTGGACAGACTTGGGGATCTGTTAAGATATATCGTTAGAACCACTGGGATAGGCATTAAATTTCATGGTCTGCAGTACTCAGGCAGCGAAAACTACGCTCAAATTTTGGAAGGATGCAGGGATGCAAGTAGGAAACTAAGCATGCATTATGAAGAGATTGAGTATTTGATGGAGCCTAAAGCTGTAGCACTGTTGATAAAGTGCTTCTTAACAAAAATTAAGCAGCACAAAAATGTTGAGGTAAAATGTTTTAAAATCAAAACCCCTGTCCTTTAAGTTGTAGTGCATTTATTATGCATTTTCAAAATAAGCAAACAAAAATAAATAATTGTAAGCATTTTGTATATAATTATTGAAAAGTTTAGGTAACTGTTTTGTATTATTTGCAGGTCTCCAAGAGGCTTGAAGGTGTGAAAGAGCTAGCATCTATTTTAGATGTGGCAAATACTGTTTTATATGCCAAAAATTCATCTTTCACATCAGTACAAAGATTAGCTAAAAAACTTTCTACTGTTGTGGACACCTCGACACACTTGGAAAAAGAAATCGTTTGGATTACAGTTGAAGACCATGATTACATAGCAGTCATCTTTGGTTTGAATAACAGTTATGCAATTAAAATGTCACATCTGAATGACTTTGCCCTTCAGCATCAAACAATTACCCACTTTCTCTTGATTTGGTTACATTCTGAATGGCAGTATAAATTTGATTCACTCAGTAACCTTTATGATCATCAAACAAACCTGGAGCTGCTTGGTTTTGATCCAGATGTGTCTAGAAGAATAAACAATAGAATTGATGAAGAAATGAAGGACATGCAAAAAACTGTTTACTGGATGAACTCTCACATTGTCTTGACTCTGAATTCCTACATAATGAAAAATCAATTAAAATATGTGTTTTTACCATCAATTTGTGACATATGGACTCTGTGTTCTGAAATGATTGATCTTGATAATCTAACATTTGAAACTATTAGCATAAACGTTCTAAGAAACCTGGCCCTTTTTAAAGCATCAAACAAAAGAATCATTTCTGAACAGGAACTGGAAGAAAAATTTTTGGATGAAGAGAGCCAGATCTTTTATCATGGGACTTCAACATCTCATCTAAGCACATGTGGTGGCATCCTCCGTAGAGGTATACAGCTACAGAGAGGCTCTCCAGAGCAAGATTTTTCACATGGTTTTGGCTTTTATTTGACAAATTCACTTGATGCTGCATTTCAATGGGGCAGGAATAAGGATGATGAACATTGTGTTATCATCTTCAAAATTCCCAATGAGTTGTTGGATGCACAAAGACATGGAGGACTTGAGGTGTCAGACAATTTAGACTCTTTTTTAAAAGTTGTAAAATACTTTCACAGTTATGAAGAACGTGACAGAGACACAGATGAATTGGAGAAAGCAAAGTTTATTAAAGGCCAAGTTTTTGATAGAAGTAATTCCAGCCAAGTCTTCTCTCTAAAAAATAAGCATATAAATCAAATCTGTTTGAAAGATAGGCAGTATGCAGCAGCAATAGAAAACTGCATGTGTGGAATAATTTTTTACTCAAGTGCATAAAATAATACTTAAGATAGATTAGATATTTATTCAATTTTGTAGCATTTTAAGATGTTAATTCTTAACTATTGTCTTCAGTATCTGCATACTATTTGTAAATTATTTGGAAATGGCTACACTACTGAATTGAAGATCTTGAAAATTAAGGCTTAATTTTTTTTAGTACTTGTACATCTTTAATGATATAATTGAGAAAATCTCAGATATTGTACTCTCTAAAAATAAAATTGAAGTGCTAACATTGAAAACATTGCAAGAAGCAAGTATTTTAATAGATTATTTGTGTAAGTGCTAAAATTAATAAATGTTGCATCAATTTGTAGAACACTCGCAGGTAGTCATGCTTATCGTAGGCTTGTCATTCTTGTGCATGATTACTGTACTGACAGTAATTACAGGAACTGCTTGCAAATGTAAATTAGAAAGATTGCTTGTAGAATGTCATAAAATAAGAGGTTTATTTACTTGATATCAATTCATTTTTCATGAAGATGTTTGATGAACATAATTTCTTACTTCACCTAAGATACTTTCATATAACACTAAGTCCACTACTAGGAAACTTCAAGCTCAATTTAAAAAATAAATTCAACGCAAAATAATGTGTTTTAACTCTTACTTCTGTTGACTTTTCAATTTAAATTATCCAATGTCTATTAACTTCAAACTTGTAACTCATTAAAACTTCAAGTTATACCTAACTTGTGTTCACGATCTACATTTTCATGCTCTATATTCATAAATACACTAAAGTACAATAAGTTAACTATTTTGTCTGTGACATTATCCTCACATCCATCTTGTACAGTTTTAGAATTTATTTTTTTTTCCAATGCTTTCTCCCACATCCATTTGCCACTTAAGCTTAAACTTTGCACAATTATTCATTGGCATAGACATGACATTAATACATTTTTAGAAAATTTACAAATTAGACAATTAATGATGGGTAATTCATTTTTTATTTAAATTAATATCAACATGGGAAACTAATACTCCACTATTCACAGATATTGCTAAATTTCTTGGTTTAGTCCCCTGAAATTGTTACTGCTTTGTCTCCCTCACACAATTATTTATTGTACCTAAGAAAACATGATAAACAAAAATACTCAATTAATTATTGGTAATGAATTATTCTGTTTGATATTGAAGGAAATAGCCTGTACATTATTGGTAGATACATTTTTAAGAACAAAGTTCTTCTCCTTTAGATATGCTTTATTTTTTTTTTTTTAAAGGGTTTATATTTTGCTTGTTCTACATTTAACATCAATAAGGTTTTTATTATCTCCAAAACAATGTGTGAAAAATAATTACATTTGTCTTATGTAGCCATTAAAAATTTTTTATGCCATCAATCAACATATGGTCATTTGCTGCAACTTATTTTAACTCATGAAAAATTTGATCTATGTTCTGGCCACATGACACTCTTGTTGACTGTAGGCCACAGAGTCAGATGACCTTTACATCATCTGTCCTGTTGACCACAAGATCTGAAATAGGAGCTTAACTTTTTTTTTT